>CM021106.1:495666993-495755296 GCA_007115665.2 Sequoiadendron giganteum
CTCCATCCTACCCCCTCTCCCTCAGGTATTTCTCTCTCTCTCTCTCTCTCTATGTCACTCCCTCTATCTCTCTCCCCTCTACCCTTAAGCGTAAACCCTAAACCATTAACCTTTAAACACTAAACCCTTAAACCCTCTACCCTCTACCCTTAACCCTACCTCCCTCTATCTCTCTCCCATTCCTTCCTTCTCTCTCTCAAGTCTCTCCCTCATACCTCCTCTCCCTCTCTCAAGTATCTCTCTCACTCACTCACTCCCTTTCTCTCTCTCCCCTCTACTCTAAAACCTCTATGCTATACCCTTAACCCTTAAACCCTAAACTCTTAAACCCTTAACCCTCTACCATTAACCCTCCATCCCTATATCTCTCTCCCACTCTCTCTCAACCCTCTCCATCCTACCTCCTCTCCCTCTCTCTCTTCCTCTAACCTTAACCGTAAACCCTAAACCCCTAACCCTTAAACCCTCTACCCTCTACCCTTAACCCTCCCTCCCTCCATCTATCTCCCACTCCCTCCCTCTCTCCCTCTCAAGTATCTCCCTCATACCCCCTCTCCCTCTCTTCTTAGGTCTCTCTCTCTCTCTCTCTCTCACTTCCCCTCTATCTTCTCTCCCTCTACCTCTTAACCCTCTACCCTATACATTGGATCCTCAACCCTCATCTATCTTTGTCCTTCCTTCCTCTTCTCTACTTCTCTCTATCTCACTTCTCCCTCCATATATCCCCCCTCCCTCCCTCCCTCTCTACCCTAATCCCTAATCCCTTAACCCTATACCCTCAACCCTTAAACCCTTAAATACTCAACCCTAAACCATTAACCCTTAAACCCTAAACCCTTAAAACCTCTACCCTCTACCCTCAACCCAATACCCTCTACAATCAACCCTATAAACTCAAATATTAAACCCTTAAACTCAAACAAAATCTCTACCCTCAACCCTCAACCCTCAACCCTCAACCCTCAACCCCTATAGCCTCTACCCTATACATTGGACCATAAAACCTGTACCCTCTACCCTTTATGCTCTACCCTATACATTAAACCCTAAACCCTCAATTCTAAAACCTCAACCCTTAATCCCTCAACCCTAGGTAGGTAGGGAAACATAGGTTAGATACATAGTGATAAAGGGAGAGGTAGGTAAATCGAGGGAGAGGGGAGATAAATATAGGTAGATCGAGAAGGAGATATAGCCAAAGGAGAGATAGAGAGAAGTTGAGAGGGGAGGGAGGGATAAGTAGGGAGGAGATAAAGGTGAGTGTGTGTGTGTATGAGAGAGAGAGGGGGGGTGGTAAAGAGAGAGAGGAGGAAAGGAGATGAGAGATAGAGAGTAGAGAGGGAAATAGGTAGGGAGGAAACATAGTTGAGATATAGAGTGATGGAGGGAGAGGTGGGTAAAGAGAGGGATAAGGGAGATAAAGATAAATAGAGAGGGAAGGAGATGTATAGAGAGATGATAAATAGAGAGAATTAGAGAGTGGAGGGATGGAGGGAGAGGAAAGGAGATAGAGGTGAGTGTGTGTGTGAGGGAGAGAGTGAGAGGAGAGAAATTGAGGGGAGAGAGGAAGGGGAGAGAGAGAAAAAGAGTAGAGAGGGAAGGGGGGATAGATAGAGAGTAGATATGGAAGGAGAGATTAAGAGAGAAATAGGGGAGAGGGAGAGAGAGAGGTAGAAAGAATGGTAGGTAGTGAAGGGAGAGGTAGGTAGAGAGGAAAGGAGAGAGGGAGGGATAGGAGGGAGAGAGGGAAGGAGGGAAAATGAGATGGAGAGAGAGTGGTTAGATAGAGAGTTGAGAGGTAAGGAGAGAATGAGAAAGAGAGATAAAAACAAAGAGGGAGGTTGGAGGGAGGGAGGGGTAGAAAGGGATAGGTGAGATAGAGATAAGGAAGGAGGGAAAGTGGGATAGAGAGAGAATGGTGATTTATAGAGTGAGTGGGAGGGAAGGAGGGAAAAAGGGAGAGAGAGAATGGTGATTTAGAGACGAGGGAGTGAGAGGTAGGGATAGAGATAGTGGTGAGATAGAGAGAAGGAGAGAGTGAGAGAGAAAGAGAGGGATGGAGAGATAGAGAGAGAGGTAGGTAGAGGAAGGGAGAGGAGATATAGAGAGTAGAGAGGGAAAGAGGTAGGGAAGGAGACATAATTGAGATAGAGAGGGATGGAGGGAGAGTGATGGAGGGAGAGTTATGTATAGAGAGGGAAAGAGAGAGGAGAGATAAAGAGTATAGAGGGAGGGAGGGAGGGAGAGGTATGGAAGGAGATAGAGGTGTGTGTGTGAGAGAGAGAATGGTGAGATAGACAAAAGGATAAATTGAGAGAGAAAGAGGGGGGAGGGAGGGAGGAACAATAGTGAGAGAGATTGGGAGAGACAAAAAGAAGGGGAGGGAGGGTGAGGTCGAGAGAGGGAGGAGAGGAGAGATAGAGAGAAGTAGAGAGGGAAGGAGGGAGGGAGTGTTAGGGAGGGAGATAGAGGTTTGTGTGTGTGAGAGAGAGAGAGAGAGAGATAGAGAGGAGAGAGTGAGAGGGAGGGAGAGAGAATTATGAGATAGAGAGGAGAGAGTGAGAGGGAGGGAGAGAGAATTATGAGATAGAGAGGAGAAAGTTAGAGAGAAAGAGGGGGAAGAGAGGGATAAAGAGTGAGAGAGATGTAGGTAGAGGGAGAGAGAGGAGAGATAGAGATTAGAGAGGGAAAGAGGTAGGGAGGAAGACATAGGTGAGATACAAAGTGATGGAGGGAGAGGTAGGTAAGGATTGAGAGAGGGGAGATGAAGATAAGTAGAGAGGGAAGGAGTTGTAGAGAGAGAGAAGTGATAAATAGAAGTAGATATGGGAGGGAGGGAGGTAGATGTAGGGACGAGATAGAGGGGTGAGAGAGAGAGAGAGAGGGGAGAGAGGGAGGAAGAGAGAGAGAGGGAGGAAGAGAGAGAGGGAGTGGAGAGATAGAGAGTAGAGAGAAGGAGAGAGTGAGAGAGAAAGATGATACAACTTGCTAACTACTAAAATTTGACCTCCTGATTATTAAAATTTGACATGCTGATTACTAAAATTTGACTAAGTTTGAAATTTTTAGGATCTTCCAAAAACTAGAATTTGCATTATAACTCCTAGAGATATGAAACCACTCTTAAACATCTTGCCTATATATATGAAATATAACTTAAAGTATAATAAAGTAAATGTCCATATGTAAATTTCAACTTATACTTAAATGCTTATTTCATTTATATATTTTCCTTGAAAGATAACAAGAAGAAAGAGACAAGAAAAAGAGAAGAAAAAAATTCAATGTAGACCAAAACGTGAGTGCGTTATAACATGCTCGCATTTTGGAAATATTTTTATGATTTCAAAAAATGCACATTTTTTGAACTCAAAATACACACATTTTTTGAAATTTAAACCATAACACAAGCACATTATAACACGCTCGCATTATGGATTAGTAATGACTGATCCTAGGCTCGGTCATTACCAAGCGTTCGATCATTACCAAGCCATAACGCGAGTGCGTTTTTCTATAACACACTCATGTTTTCGCTATTTCGGGATGAAAAAGTAAATTGATCACAAAATTGTGACCCATCTTTCTGCACTTACCCACAAAATAACTGAGAATAACTATTTCTTTGAATTTTAAGCTTTACAATCTTTCAATATTTCTTCCAATTCATGATAATAATTATTTCTCTAAATTTTAAGCTTTACAATCTTTCAATGTTTCTTCCAATTCATGGACCAGGGCTTCCTGGAGCCAATTTTCAGCCTTTGCCATGAAAGAAGGGTTGAGTTGAACCATGAGAAAACAAAATTTCTGCTCATTCAGAGTTCCATTGCCATCTCAATCTCCCTCCTGCACCATCACTTGTATTTATGAATTTGTCAAAGATTCCACCCCTACAATAGAAAAAATTTTCCTTAGACTTTTGAAAGTGATCCATGGTTCTCCAATTTGGTGAGCTGCAACCTAAAAATAAGGTTTCGATGAGGGTTTTAGAGTATGCTTATTAAAATGAAATTATGGTAAAGATTTGATAATGAGCACATTTAGGTTTTTACATTATGACATCATTTACCTATTTTTGCAATCGGTAATGCAATTTTTTTTTTGCTGCTTTCCTCGCCGCTATTGGTTTTAGCTCCTTCAAACTCTTCCTTGTTGTTCACCTTTCAAATATCCAATATGATGAGCTGTAGCTTGAAAATAAGGTTTCAACGAGAATTTTAGAGTATGTTTATTAAAATGAAATTACAACCAAGATAACACATTTAGGTTTTTACATTATGGCATTCCTTTACTTTTTTTTTTGTACCTGTTTTTTGTTGCTTTCCCTACCGCTATTGGTTTTGGCTCCTCCAAACTCTTCCTCATTGGTATTCACCTTTCACTTCTCCAATTAGGTGAGCTGCAACTTGAAAATAAGGTTTCAATGAGGGTTTTAGAGTATGTTTATTAAAATGAAAGTTCGGCCAAGATCCGTAGTGAAGCAAACAGGGCACCCTTAAAAACAATTTTTTACAAAAATTAAAAGAACCAAAGGAAAAAAATAGTGAGAGAGGCACCGAATAAGATGGATCAAATGGATCTCTACCACTATTGAATTTCACTCCTCCAAACTCTTCTTTGTTGGTATTGACCTTTCGCTCCTCCAATTCGGTGAGCTGTGCAACCAAAAAATAAGGTTTCGATGAGGGTTTTGGGTCGATCCTTCAATCGAATGAACCAACAAAAAGAGAGAAATAAAGGATGTGGGTGGAAGAAACAAAGGGAGAAGTTTCTAGAGTATATTTATTAAAATAAATTTTGGGCCAAGAGTTGATAGCGATTAGGGTTTTTCTTTGCCGCTAGAAACGATTTGAAAATGAAATCCAAAATGAAAAAGGTAGAATACATAAACTCCTGCCTACTGCATAATAAATATTATTAAATATATTATAATATTATACTATTATATAATAATATATTAAATATTAAATATATTATAATATAATATAATATAATATTTTTTGCTACATAATGGTGATTTGTATTATATTGCCAAAAATAAAAAAAGGATTACATTCATATGTCTACCTAACTGGCACATATTTCATCCCTATTCTACTAGTATAGACCACGCAGGGTCATAGTTCATTCTGTTGTATTACATATTCACACTATATTTTTACCTATACTATGGCTTTTGTTATACAAAATGAAGCCATGCTAATAAACTATATACTAAACAAGGAGAAAATTATTTACCATACTCAATCAGCTTCAGATTGAAATCAGCCACCCACTGGAAACCCTCTTCATCCACCATGCCCAACACCCTTCTGATGAATTCCACTGCCACCTGAGCTTGGTCCTTTAGTGCTATCAATTCCAAGCCCTTGACATCTAGGATAAATGGGAAGAGCTTTACTACTTCCCCCATATCACCCAACGAGGGAAAATCTCTCAACCTTGGCATCCATACACCCAAACTAGCCACTTGAACTATGGTCTCCACTCCCCTAAATGTTCTGCATAGGATACTCCTTTCATTATCTGCACCACCTCTGCCTTAGGAGTGTTTAATTCGAGCAACATTGCCAGCACTTGGGAAGAAATGTCTGTATCAACCCTATACCTTTCCTTGTTCACCATAAACTTCCTCCCCAATATCAACCTCACAATGCCCACCATTAGTTCATTTGATTGACGCAACATCCTTTGCAGCCTAAGGTCAGTAATTTGGCCAAGAAAATCAATCTACCTCTTGGAACTAACCAGCCGAATTGGGGTCTCCATCCCCCCACAACGGACAACGTCTGCAGAAAACAAGACTACAAAACATGATGGCATATCGTTTGGGATGGAGATGGAAATAAATTTAGATTATGGCTTTTTATTTCCTATCAAAGTTTCTTGATTCATCACCAACTCACTGAAACAACAAAGCCCAATGAAGGGAGGTCATTATTGTTCTTACAACCTTGTTCTTCAATTTAAGAGATCCGTCCCATCCAATCGGTGCCATCTTCCCTATCTGCCATGAGATTGCCTTTCATAATGGAATGACAAGGTGCCCACCCTACCTCCCCCTAAATATAATATAATATAATTATATTACATTACAATATAATATAATTATATTACATTACAATATAATATAATTATATTACATTATAATTAATATATTATAATATAATATTATGTAATATTATAATATTATAATATAATATTAATATAACATAATAATATTTTATATAATATAATATAATAATATTTTATATAATATAGTATAATAATATTATATTGTATATAATATAATATATAATATAATATAATTATAATATGATATAATAATATTATATAATATGATATAATAATATTATATAATATGATATAATAATATTATATAATATGATATTATATAATATGATATGATATGATATGATATATATATATATAATATGATATAATATTATATAATATAATATAATATGATATAATATTATATTATAATATTATATTATATAATATAATATAATATTATATTATATAATATAATATTATATAATATAATATAATATAATATAATATAATATAATATAATATGATATAATATTATATAATATAATATAATATAATAATAATATTATAATATTATTATTATATTATATTATATTATATTATTATATAATATTGAATACATTATAATGCAAATATGATATAATATAATATTATATCATAATATATATATATATATATATATATATATATATATTTGTTTGGTAAATCGTTGTTAAGGGGCAACACCCTGAAATCAACCACAACCTTGTGATTTGATGGTGTCGAAACCGACTTTAAGCTTTCGCTCCACCAGTGCAATTTATGGGATTAAAACCTTAGACTGCCCAATTGCAATCCTTGCAACTGTTGTAGTGCGAGGTCAACCCCAATATAATATTATAATATTATATAATATAATTTTTTTTAGGCTGCGAGAATCGGGTAGCACGACCCCTATAAACTGCAGTGCGTCTGGCAAAACTTTTTAACGTGACCGACAACGCTAGCGCGAATGTAATATAACGATATAATATTATATTATATTATTATATAATATTGAATACATTATAATACAAATATAATATTATAATATTAATAATATAATATTATATAATATAATATTATATAATAATAATATAGTATTATAATATTAATAATATAGTATTATAATATTAATAATATAATATAATATTGTATTGTATTATAATATATTATAATACAACCCACTCCCTCAATTCAAAATATTTCTTTTAATTATCCATTTTAATATCATATTGTCTAATTTTTATTTGTGTGACTAATTATTTAGTTGTGTTTTTTACTCAATGATCAAATTAGTCACTTATGATGATCAAATTAGTCATTTATAGTTGTGTTACAAAAAATGAGTAGAATTTAGTCATCTTTAGTTGTTGTGACTAAAAGTTTTAGTCACGTAGTCATTTATTTGCCAAATTCTACCAGAGGATGTAGGATGATGCAACTAATACCTTTGTTTTTGTCTTTCATAGCATGCCACCCAAATGACCATGGGGATTGACAATAGAAATGTTAGTGAGAAGAGATAATTAGCAAGGAGTGAAGAATAGTTATATGGATCGTTCACCCAAATCAAGCTTGATGTAAATATTGATAGTATTTGAGCCTTTAGTAGTGCATGTTTTATCATCATAGAGCATTTTATTATGAGACAAGTAGATGTATGCACACCTAAGCATGAATTGCAAAGGTAGATTTTATTTTTGTTTACTTAAATATTATGATATATGGACAAGTGGATAGTGTACACCAAGTTGAGACAAACCTTGGTGATGCTAGTATCCATTTGTAAAAAAATCAAACACATCAAACAAGGAGTGCCTTGATTCATACTAGTAATAATAAAACCTTGTTATATGTGAGGAAGTAACCATAGAGCATGTTAATCTTGATGAAAAAAAGTGTTAACTGACCTTTGACTTACCTAGGATATTTTTATTATTCCAAATAAAACCCCAATCACACACAAGGACCTTAGTTTCCCCAGTCATGTTACCGAGACAAACCACAAACAAAAATCAATAGAAAGAAATGTTATGATCCATTATCACTGCTTTAATCACTTGTGGATATCATCGAGTAGCTTAAGAACATGACATAAGATAAATCAAATAATATAAGACTTAACTAGACTAAACGAGTCCACAACTATTTAGATCTTTTGTCCACTGATAAGTGTTTGATATGTTTTCAAAAGATTGTGCTTGTTTAATGAGTGAAACATTTCATGTAAGACACCTAGTTTGGTTTTGAGAATGCAACACCCTAGAAGATAAATAATTTTTTATGAGATAGGTACCATTGATAGATATGTATACAATTGATTAGCTAGGTTGCAGGCTAGTTTTGGTATTTTTATCTGTTATTCCATGATTTGTTGAGCTCAATTTTTTGTGGGATGGTTTATTTGTGTCCAATATGCCAGTTCTTGAAAAATGATTTTTTTCAATTATGGAATTTGGATTATGATGCAAAGTTTATTGTGACAGACCCTAGGGGACTGGCCTATGCCTTAGGGGCTCATCAGTGATTCATCTTTCCTATGTACACACACAAAGGTCACATAGTTTGACTAACCTTGATAAGTGTTAGTTTATTCTGGAATGTGGATTATGATCAAGACTTGATTATGACAAAACCTAAGGGATAGACCTAGGCCCCAGGGGCTCATCAATGATTCACCTTGCCTATGTACACACATAGAGGCAACATAGTTTTTCTATTTGATTGACATTAGCACATGTTGGATGGCTAATGTTTTGATTATAAGGGAAAAATAAGTTTTGAAGGGACTTGAAACCCTTTACAACTTTAGGTACAAAATGCTGCTCAAAAGATACAACACTAGATTGTCAGAAACATCCAAACACCCAAAAACCATAAAAGATACAAACAACTGCTCCAAGGATAAAAAATGAAGAACAATGGCCAAACAACCTCAAGCAATAGTGGGAAAAGCAGAGCTAAACCACATGTGCAACCTTTTGACCGCCATGAAAAAATTTAACAAGGGACTAAGAGGAATGATTATGCTTAGGGAGACCTCTCTTCCTTCTTTGCACAACCATCCAAGAAAGATCATCCGTCGAAGGAATGGAGCAAGGGGAAGTTAGAGGACAAGCCATTGAAGGAAAAAAAGGAAAATAACCAGGAGTGTCACTCCCACAACCAACAACAACATGAGCTATGGATAAACTAGCAGTCAGATCAACAACAACAAAATCATCAGTAGTAACAAAAATCTCACCAACCACAACAATAACTGTAGAAGAACCACCAATATCAATAGAAATAATAGTTTAAGAAGCCCCAACAACAATTGCAAGAGACCCAGGAGTAACAACAACAACAACAGATGGCAACTGAGAACCATTAGCAAAAGAAGCCATGAATTTAGGGGCCAAGTCATCATCCCCATAATCATCCCTAGAATCATCATAAGATTAACCCACAGTAAGATGCTCATGAAGAGCATCTTTGCACCAAGTAGCATAACTCCGATGAGATTTATGACAATTTGTAACCAAATGACTTGTAGAAAAATATCTCCTACAATGGAAAAGAAGACCTTCATAATCAAGAATCTGAGACCATGGCCTAGTCCCCACCATCAAATTGACCTCCCCAGGTAAATATTTTGAGGTATCAACATCAACAAAAATGAGGGAAAAAGTAGGATGATCATAGATAAGAGAAGACGAATCAACCATAACAAACCTACCAATAGCATTCCCAATAGACTCAAAGAAAGAAGGAGTCCAAAACTAAAGAGGTATATTAGGAAGTCTAACCCAAGTAGGAACAACACTAATATATTTAGAAAGAGGGTTGAAAGAAGGAAACCAAGACCAAAGAGAAAGCGAGTGCTTTACCCACAACCAATCACCCCCTTCCAACACCTGAGCCCTATCCTTCTTATATTGAAAAGAAACCACAAAGAAACCCCTAGATAAAGGATAGAGTTCAATCCTATCCTCAACAATAGCCCTCCAAGAATCCAAAACCCATTTATGCAAATTTGGGAGAGAAGGCCATAAACCATTAAATCTACAAATAAGAGCATAATGAGAGAAATAATCTTTTTTATCTAACACTTCCTGCCCACAAATAACAGTAGGGGAAAATGAAGAGAACCATAAGGGTTTACCCTTAAAAGAGGGAAGAGAAGAAGAAGGGATTTTACCACTAGAACCAACCACCTTAGCAAAGGATTGAGAATCAGGGCATGAAAGAGGCACATCCACGTGCAACGACCCATACCCTAAAGGAGGAAAATCAGAAGCAACAAACCCACCTAGCACATGTCATGAACCATCAGGAGACACATATGAAGACGTCGGTAGCCCAAAAATATGGAGCACACCATCTACAAACACCAGTGAGCCAACAACACATGACCCAACAACAACAAAAAATGACCCAACAAAAGTCGATAGCACATTAGAGGCCAACAACACACTAGAATCCAATGGTGCACCATCCATAGAAAGCAAGAGGGTTTCATCAGTGAGCAGGATAGCCATCCAATTGAGAGTGGGAGAGCCATTTCAAATTTCCCTAATTCCTGAATGGCTAATGTTGTTTTTGACTTTTTTGACATTTTATGACTATTTTTTTAGATTTTTCCAAGAATATTTGAATACTCTTTAGATTTTTTTGAATGTTTTGTTGTTTTTGTATTTTTGTGATAATGTCCTTGCATACCATGTGTAAGATCTTAGTAAAAAACTAGGTCAAGGATTCCCCCAGTCGGGAACATAACCAGTTATTATGAAAGGATGAATATGATAAGAAGTTGATGTTAAATGTTAATCATTCTTAGGTTATGAGAAGGGGTGAGAAAAAAAATATTATGAAGGAACATATACTCAAGTTATTATGGATAGAATATGATAGAGTAGTGATAGATGGTAGAGTAGTAACAGACTACACATGGAACTTGTTTGCTAGATTTTTACCATGGTACTTATCCATAATGCCATTGAAATGGTTTTCACTATAGGACAAATTATTTCTCTTTTTCTTTTCTTTTTTTTTTGATTTTTCTATTTTTGTTTTTGATGAGATCTCCAAAGATCATGACCATGGATAGAAGGAACATATACTTAGGTTATTATGGATAGAATATGATAGAGTAGTGATAGATGGTAGAGTAGTAACCGACTACACATGGAACTTGTTTGCTTGATTTTTACCATGGTACTTATCCATAATTCCATTGAAACGGTTTTCACTATAGGACAAATTATTTCTCTTTTTCTTTTCTTTTTTTGGATTTTTCTATTTTTGTTTTTGATGAGATCTCCAAAGATCATGTATAGTACCTTTGAAGGTGCATGCTATTGATTGAATCAGGCAGCGGTTCACCTTTAGAGGTGGCCAGTTGATAAGCATTAGATCTATATGTTGTAGTAATGATATAGGGACCCAACTAATTAGGTTAAATATTTCTTTGTTTTTCTCTTTCTTGTTGATTCTTAGGGTTCTCCTTTAGGACTAAGTCACTAATGTCAAAATTTCAGACTTTAACTATTTTTTGTAGCTATGTTTGAGACGATTATGATATAATTGCATATGGAATAATATAGTTTATCTTCTTTCTGTTACCTAATTTCAATATTAGCTCAATTAGGTAGAGCTCTTAAAGTTTTCAAATGAAAAAAGTAGGGTTCATTTTAATGCTGCTATATTTTATTCATGTGTATAATGAAAAAATTAGAAGATTACATTACGGAACTGCATTTATGCTTATGCATACAATATAAGAAATATTGTACAAATAATTTTAGAAAAGGTAATCTTTATTAATAATATAAATGTGTAAGGTCTCACACAAGCCATGAGACTAACTGCTTTAATGCAAATGAAAAAAAAGATTATACATTTATAGAAATAAAAGGAAATAAATGCACATATGGTGAAAGGTGACTCGTCATTGCCTGAATGATGAGTCCTAGTCCTATTTGAGTTGCCTATTGTCATCTTCCATCTTCCATTTGTCCTGCATCCAAATTTTGTTTCCTTGCTGCTCCTAATTGCCTGCATTTGAGAGAGAGGGTTTTGTAAGAGAAATGAAAAGTCATCAAACAACATATGCACATTCATCTATAAACATACAATCTGATCCGTATGTGCACTAAAATAGTTAGTATCATGTAGATTCTCAATAAAAAATAGGATTATCAAATAAATTTTTCATATGCACATATTTTTCTAACATGTTTGCTTCCTGTGCAGATATAGGGAAAATTATGTTACTGTTTTGTTCATCTGTTTTCAGCATGTGGGCTAAAATGTGGCTCCCACAAGGGTTGAGCCCAACTTGTTGCCCTCATATTTTTATAGAGAGAAAGGTGCTATTGATTTTAGTGTCTTACTTAAGTATTTTTTTCATATTCTAACATGAATCAAGATACAAAAATATGCATATGCTAAAACATCTATGCTTATTTCTCAAGGACTCTCTCAAGATATGTCGGAAGAGACTGAAGTGACGGTGTACAATTCAAAGGATAGTATTCACAAGGCTTATACAAAAGGGGATAGTCACTTTACAAGATCCTATGAAGTAAAATCAAATGAGAGATCACTGTAATTATCCAGGTTATTGAGTTTCTGATTCAATACATAGGTAATTTTATTTATGGAGGTATCATTACCACAAGCCTATGTTATGATTTTATTTCACTTATGAAATGAGATATAGGAAAGCTTCTATAAAGGAGAGATGAAAAAAATGATTTTATACTAAAGAAATGATCAAGGATAGTGGGGGGTCCAAGAACAAAATACCATACTCCTACAGTGCATCCTCTGATAAATAAAAAATGCATGATGATTGAAAAAGATAGCTCTCATAGTAGTCATGAGAGGATAAGGATTGTGATTCAAAAATAATATGTAAGGACTTCAGGTCTTAAATATAGGTCACTTCAGTATTGAATATGACAATCAATGAGATGACAAGCAAGTGAATAGTCACCATAGTCAAAGAAATGCCTCACATATAGTAAGGATAGTCATATGGCTTGAAGGTGTGGCTTACAAGGAATGGCCTCTGTATAAAGGGTATGAAAATAGTCATCATTAGTTTCACTATCATAAGTGAATGAAATAACTACCATAAGAAACTACTACACATTTTCATGTCTTGCTCAGATGGACACACTTCTTTGAAGAAGAGTGCAGAGACAATAATAAAAGCACCTATAATGGAAAGTTACAAAAGACATAGACCTTGAAATATTATAGACAATATAATTCATTATGTTGAGGTCATATGAGGTATTTTTCTATGTGATAACAATGACTAAAGAGAAACATGTAAGTTGCTGGGATGGTTTTATGAGCTCTGCATGATAAAAGAAATTAAAGGTTGTGAGACACAATAGGTTTCATTTTAATATTACTATGCAAAGGAATAGCTCATTCAATATCATATAATGCTATCTTCTGTATATTACGATGATGCTTTATAAAGGCTAGTTATAGTTACCAAGTTAGTCCATGCATATGTAGCCCAGATTGTTCATAGGCTGAGAGTACAAGGAGTAAAACATGAAAAACCCTCATTTCTTCCACAAAACCCTCAATAAAATAAATAAATATGAAACCTAGAGGTGTGAAGCCATGGCCTATGAATTTAGGAAAATGAGAAAAGTCAAAGGACCTAGAAATACAAAAATGTTATTAGATATAAGACATTTCAAATAGCCAAGAAATGTATGGACACAACTTGGAAATGTAGGGCCATGTTTTCTTTTCTAGAAAATAGTAAAGTGGAAGTAAATACATCTACAGGAGAATACATTTTCCTCTATATGTATCAAAACCCATTTGGGTTTTTTGAAAGAAAGCAAATATAGAGAGAGGAGTAATGGTAGATACATGCGTTCTCAACAAATGGGACTTGAGTCAGCATTTTCTTATAGGTATTGAAGAAAGGTTGAGCCATGTAATACATTTTTGGGGTTCTTTATTTCCAATACCATTGAGTTTCAGCACAAAAAAAGCTAGAGAAAATAAGCAGTGAGCTCGAAACACGCACAGTCAACAAACAAAGGAAATGCAAGAGAATCTACATAAAATAAAGAAAATGTCTTTTTTCTCCAAAGAATATACCTGGAACAAAAAGGAAAGTGTGTGGAACTAGAGATTATGATTTACATTCAAAGATGGTTTTGTTTTGAGCCTTATTTCTTTAGAAAAAACAGATGCTTTCAGGAAAAAGGGTTTACCTATGTCTCTTTTGTCTGAAAATGCAAAATAAAAGCTCTGTAGTTCTCAAAATCCACCATTCAAAATGCTCTCTCAAGGCTCGAAGAGCGGTCTCCATGGCATCTAGACAAGGAGAGAAACACAAATAAATGAAACAAGTGAGAAGAAATCAGGAGAAGCTATAGGGTGTTAAGACCTGAGAGGCCACAACCATTGAAAAAATGAAGCTTTTTATTCATTCTTGCTTCAAAAAATGGCTTACTAGTGTTGTATTGAGGAGATCTACAAGGAAAATCCTTTGAAATGACAAAAATACACCATGGAAAGCCTTCCAAAGTGCTACCATCAAACCCCTGTGATGACAAAATAAGCTTTCCAGAAGCTCGATGGGAGAAATAAAATGCCTTAGCATTTTTTACATGTTTAATCACTTAGGGTTTCTTACCCTAAAAATGCCGATGGAAAAAATGTATTTTTATCTTTTTTTTTAAAAAAATATACATGAAGATTAATGTGCATCAAGGGCTAAGACTTATGTCTTATGCCTTAGGTTTAATAAACTTGTATATGGTGCAAGTGTTAAGTCTCCATAGCTTATGTTTGTATTGGCTTCCTCATGGCCGAATCATGGCCTTTTTGCATCATTTTGAAAATGTAAAACATATAATTTAAGCGATGATTTATAAATCACTTAAGTTTATTGTTACCTTTAATGCAAAATGAAGTACATGAATCTTTCAACGCATAGTAAAGGGAGGTTGATATGTTTGGAGTTATGCTTTTGCAAGCATATAAGGAATTTTGAAACAATTATCCAACATGAGGAGGGAATATAGGGGTGTTTAATTGCTTTTTGGAGAATTTAGGAGCTTTTGAAGGGTTGTTTCATGTGTCATCATGTTTGACTTGGTCAAATTTGACTCTTTCGAGCATAATGAAGTCTTTTGGTGATGGATCTGCATGCTAAATTTGGGGCTTTTTGTTGCATCCGACCCCAATTGTTTCTAGAACCAACTTTGGTGGGTTTTTGAAGGGAGTTCTTGGATATAGTCACTTTTGTTGACTCATTATAATCAGTTCTTATTATGCAATTTTTGGAGTTAGTGATTTTTGTAGTCCTTTCTCAGGCTTGAGCATGCTTTGTAACTCTGTTGGGATATGAAATAAAGATAACACCTTAGATACTACTAATTTTTGAATTTTTCCTTCTTATTCTTGAAATATTTGTGCATTATTGAGTGATTGATCAAGTTACTTGTGAGGTATTTCAATCTCCTTGTAGTTTTGTCTCATGTTTTCATGCCTTTCTGCAAATGTATGTTTATGCAGGTTGCAAGTTGTGTTTAAAGGTTGCATATTTTCTTTTAGATTGTGAAAGTTATTTTCCTTTAGAAGTTAATGCATTCAAACCTTCTTGTGAAATGTTTATGCATGAGCCTACAGTAATAAGTTGTGCAGTTTAGTGTTTTGTCATTAGTGGTCAAGTGTATGCAAGTTTGAACTTTCATCCTTGTTAGTTTGGTGTATCACCCATCATTTTTAGTTTTAGTTTTAATTTTAATCATTCCTTCTTCCATTTTATCTACAAGTTTATTAGTTTTAGGTGACACCATAGGAAGTCAGCCTTCTTCGGAGGTTGACCTCTATTTATAAGTTACCCATAGATTTAGAGGTCTTCCCACATTTCACTGAATTTTTGAATTTAATATTTAATAGGGTGCAATTTTAGTAGATAACAGTTTCATATAATAGTTCTAGTTCATGTAACTTGGAAATCTAGTAATCTTCATCATCAATGAACTATTGCATAAAAAATATCAATGATGGTAAGTCGACCTCGATCAGAAGGATAAATTTTGAACCAAAAACAAGGAAATAAGGTGTGGCACATCTGGGAGTATGAATGCTCATACTGTAAGCCCATAAAACTAGATTTAGCTAAATGTGCTAGTCCCAACCAATGTCATTGATAGTTGTTTTCAAGATATTTATAACGGTTTTATTTGATGCCTCCACTTGACCATTACCTTGGGGATAATACGAAGTGGAAAAGTGATTTTGGATATGATAATTTCCCACATAATTCTTGAACGTTTTGATTCTTAAAGGGATGCCCATTATCTGTGACAATAGACAAGGGTACACCATAATGACATATAATTTAATTTAATATGAATTTTGAGATTTATTTATTGATGATGTATGCCATCATAATGGCTTTAATCCATTTAGTAAAGTACTTCATTGCATAAATTATGAATTTGTGGCCATTTGTAGATGTAGGGTGGATCTTTTCGATGAAGTCAAGTCCCCATTGAGAGAAGGGAAAAGATGATGTAACCAGATGGAGTCCCTGTGCTAGTGCATGTACTAGATCACCATGGATCTGACATTATCTACATTTCTTCACAAAGTGGTAGGAGTCACATTCCATTATTGGCCAGTAGTATCATGTGTGCATAAGCTTCTTTACTAGGATAGGACCACTAGAGTGAGCTTTGCATATACCTTCATGTACGTCTTGTAAAACCATTTTTAATTCTTCCATGTTGATACATCTAAGAAGGGTACTATCTAAACTATGACAATATAGGGTATTGACAATGATAACATATTTAACAACTCATCGATTAAAGGTTTTTCTTTGGTTATTCAAAAAGTTGAGAGTGAGGATTTGATCATGAAGGTAATTGTATATATCTTTATACCAGCAACATTCAAGACCAACAATCTCACACACAACCTTAGATTCAGGGACGTCAAATGTAGTAATCAAAAGTTATTCCACTAAGAATTCACACTGATGCACATTGTTTGGTATGTCCAAGAGAGATCCAACCATAGCCATTTTACCAGCTTGTTTATTCTCAACCCTTGGAATTTGTGTAAACAAGATGATACCAAAGTACTCCTTAAGATTTTCTACCATTTTCTTGAATGACACAAATTTGTCATTTGTTGAACCACTAACTATGAATCACTAGAGACCTGTAGGTTTTTGATCTTTCATCTTATAGCTTCCCTTAGACCTTTTAGAAAGGCTTCATATTCAACAATGTTGTTTGTTCAGAGGAATGCTATCCTATAAGATTTAGGGATTGTGTCCCCTTATGGTGTGATAAAAAAGAAACCAACTCCTGAATCATGATGCCTCTAGGATCCATCAAAGTACATCTTCCATGTTGTAGTTGTATCTAGTGCGAAGATTGCTTTGTTAGAGAAATCTGATATGAGAGGTTGGAATGCATGTGTAAGATCATTCGCTAACTGATCGGTGATGAGCTACCCATTTATTGATTTTCTTTCCATATACTCTATGTGAAACTTGCTAAAATGGACCCCAAAGGATAGACCTAAGCCTCGAGGGCTCATTAATGTTGGCCTTGCTTATGTACACAAACAAAGTTAATGTAGTTCAACTACTTGGACTGATATTGGCTCATGCTATATGGTCAATGCTATTTTTGATTTTTCTGACCTTTTATGACTATTTTTGGACTTTTTGGAATATTTGGATGTTTTTGGATTTTGAGAATATTTGAATGTTTTTATATTTTCATGAGTGTTTGGATGTTTTTTGTATTTTTTGTGATAATGTCTTATGATACCATTTCTAAGATCCCTTGTGAAAATATAGGTTGAGGGTTTTGCTCCCAGTTAGGTATATGACCATTTATTATGGATAAGTAGAAAGTGATAGATGCCAAATGTAAACTATTCTCAAGCCACAAGAGGGGTGAAAAAATATTTATGAGATCAAATAGAATGATGATAGATGATAGGGAAAAGACTAATTACACATGGTGCCTGTTTTCTAGGTTTTCACCATGGTACTTATCCAAAGCACCATCGAAGTGGTTTTCACTATTGGAAAGATTATTTTTATTTACTATTTTTTTTGATGTCACACAAGATGCCTGGTTACTAGGTTTCCATCAAGGTGATAATTTTTTTGTTTATTGATTTTTTTAATTTTTTGGACTCTCTAAACACTAGGTATAGTACTTGCAAAGGTGCATTCTATTGATAGGATTTGATAGTGGTTCACCTTTGGGAGTAGCAAGCTGGTATGTACCAGATCCATATACTGCAGTGATAATGTAAGGACCCAACCAATTAGGCTCAAAATTTCTAGGATTTTCACTATCCAGTTGATTCTTCTGTTTTTCTTTTAAGACTAGGTCATCAATGTCAAATTGTCAAACTCAGATTCTCTTGTTGTAGCTATGATGAAGATTATTTTGATAATATTGTAAATGGACTAATTCAATTTATTGTCTCTCATCTAGTAACTCTATCTCATGTAATCTAGATATTTGGTAGTATTCATTATCAATGAACTACTACATGGAGACTCTTAGGGATGGTAATTCAAACTCAATAGGGAGAATGGATTCAAATCAATAGACAAAGTAATAAGGAGTGGTGCTAGTGGGAGTGTGGATGTTGGTTCGATAGGCTTATACGGCTAGGTTAAGTTGGATGTGCTAGTCATGACCAATGTCATTGACAATCTTCTTTAGGATTTTGATAATGGTTTTGTTAGATATATTTGATTGATCATTACCTTGGGGGTAATAGGGAGTGGTGAAGTGATGCTGTATATGAAATTTCTCACACAGTTCCCAAAAATCCCAATTTTTGAAAGGATGATCATTATTTGTAACGACAGATTATAAAACACCGTATCAACATATGATGTAATTAAGGATAAAATTGGATATTTTCTTACTAGTGTTGTAGGTCATAGGTATAGCTTTGAACTATTTCATAAAGTATTTGGTTGCAATGATAATGAATTTATGGCCATTGGTGGATGTAGGGTGAATATTTTCCACAAAGTCGAGTCCCTATTGAGAGAAAGGCCAAGGTGATGTAGCTGGATGAAGTTATTGTGCTAGTGCATGAACAAGATCTCCATGTACTAGAAATTTTCGATATTCTTAACAAAGTGATATGTTTCCATTCCATAGTAGGCGAGTAGTATATAGTTCAAATGAGCTTCTTAGATAAGGCAGGACTGCTAGAGTAAGCTCCACATATAACATCGTGTAAATTTGTTCGCGATTCATCAAAGTTGATACATATAAGGAGGGTACTGTTTAGGCTACAACAATATATAGGGTATCTTCGATGATGATGTATTTAGAAGCTTGTTGAATAAAGGTCTTACATTGATTGGAAGACAAGTCTAGGGGAAGGATTTGGTCATGTAGGTAATTTCAAATGTCTTTGTACCATGGGGAATCAGGACCAACAATTTCACACATGAGCTCAAACTCATGGATATTGAATGTAGGTATCAAAAGTTGTTCCACCAAGAACTCATATTGAGTCATGCTATTAGGTATATCCAAGAGATATCCTATAGTATCTATTACATTTGTTTCTTTTCTCTAAATTATGGAAATCTTTTTGAAGACAATGACATCAAATTACTGCTTGAAAAGTTTAACCATTCTTATGTAGGGCATAATATTTTCATCTTTTTTGTCATACTCATCATTAACTTGTTGGATAACTAATTGAGAATCACGATAGACATGTAGGTTCTTGAGTTTCATTCAATATCCATTCATAGTCCTATGAGAAATACTTCATATTTGGCCATGTTATTGGTATAAGGAAATGATATCCTATAAGATTTAGGGATTGTATCCCCCTATGGCATCATGAAAAGGATTCCAACCCAAAAACCAAGGTGTGTATAAGATCCATCAAAGTATAGCTTCTATGTTATTGATGTTTCTAGTGTAAAAATGATCTCATCGGGGAATTTCAATACTGGAGGTTGAAATGCAAGAGTAGGAGCATCAATAGTTGATAGACTATTATATGTCCCTTTATAGCTTCTCTTTCCATATAATCTAGTAAAAATCACTAAGGAGCATTACCCATTTTTCCAATCTACATATTAGTGTTACCTTACTAAGTAAGTACTTTAGAGGATCTATCTTTACTACTAGTTTAGTCTAAAGATTCAAGATATAATGTCGAAGCTTTTATGTTGAAAAGATAACTGTTAAACATGCACATTCAATAGGACTGTAATTTAGTTCATACCCCACAAGTGTATGAATAATATAATTGTGAATGTATAAAATCAATTGATCCAATTATAGAGGAAAACTAATGTGTTATGGACTTGGTAAATTCTACACAATTTGAGGGTGTTCCAAGCTAAACAATCCTCTTAAAATTGCAAGCTTACATTAAATTATCAACCAAGGTGTGTAAGCTTATGATGGTACTTCACTATATGTGTCCTCATAGGTTTGTGCTCACCTAAATTACTCTATGCAAAATTATTCATGCTATTCTACCTTGTTGGAACTGACATAAGTACACAAATAATGAAAGTAGTTAAAAAACCTAATGTCTACGAGAACCTGCAACATAAGCTTGACTGCTAATGATGTACAAGTGAAAAATTAATTTGAAACTATTTAGAATGAAAAAATAACCAATTCTAAGCTCCAGAGTACTATGATTTATCTCTTTTCATGAACAACCATGAATTTGACTAACCATAAACTATTCTACTTTGCAATGCACATGTAAGATAATGAATACAAAATTAATGGAAATGCATAAATAAACAAATAGGTAGATGAAGTGAAGAACATGTTGGAAAAAAAGGATGGACAAATGAGAGGGGGGTGAATCAGTTGTCACAAATTATTCAAACTTATTAAACCTTACTCAACTTACTCAAATCTAATGAAAGAACATTAAGCATAAACAATCACCACATGATAAACACAAAGAACACAAAGATTTTATACATGGAAAACCTGTTAGGGGAAAAACCATAGTGGATGTCAATCCATAATATTAGACCCTGTTAAAAGTATAAAGATGAATAATGGGAATGCACATGCATTCAGGCACACTACTTAGAGCTCACTACTCAAAGAAGACACTGTGTTATAGAGACATTCAAATTAAGACCATATGAAGGATTTGAACTGAGAAATTAGCTTTTGCAAAAGCCTGATTACAATTCTGGTTAAGCACAAAAACACTTCTTCACACTTTGCTCAATCTTCTTCACACTTTTCTCTGCAATCGAATGATCTGATCTTTATTCACACATAGCACTCACACAATTTTCATTACACACTTCAAATGTATATCAAAATAAAGAAACAATCACTCTTATATACCCTCTACATGGAATTACATCAACAACTTTGTCAGCCAAAAATAAAATAATAGATGAATGCAAACTGTCGGCCCAATTCATGAACAAATCTCAATGTGAACCAACCAAAGTTAGTAATGACATAATTAAGACCTAAAAAAACATCCTCAAACATGCCAAACATTCAAAAATTAATCCACAAGGATCCACAACACACTACAACCATCATGTCGACCAAGAACATGATAAACCGAACATGCAAAGGAAAAATCTTCAATCACAAGTACACCGATCAACATGGACATGCAACAAAGATAAAGAATGATCTAGACACATAAAAAAAAATCATAGGAGCATACACAACTACTCAAATTACTAGAGTCATGTTCTCTTCTTCCAGAAACACCAGCTATAGTAATAGAATAACTGTAAGAACTCAAAAACTCACAACTTGCTCAAATCTTGATGCGCACCTCTGAAACTTCTAGTAGATAAACTAGATAGGCTTAGTAACAAACCCTTTAATCCATAACTTTTGAATACCAACATACTGAAATTTCCAACACGTTGAACTTCACAACTTCACAGACAACCTTCAACATATTTATTATAATTTTCTCAATATCCTTGACATATACAACCTTTAAGACACCAATGGTAATAGTGTTGACATCAATGCCAACCACATATCATAAAATTAACCACAAAATCCAACAAAACAATACTTGAGTGGCCAAATTAGAAGACTATCTGACTTAACTTAAAGCCAAATCTAACTTATACTCTTATGCATCCACACATCATACAAATCCATCTATTGGATAATACCAGATATTCATAAATAATCCTTCTTGCAAATTTTATTCCATAATATCATTTCAATAACATGTTTTTGGATAACTGGAAAAATGGAAACTAATAATTTCTAATAGCTTGTAACAAATCAACTAATTGAACTAAGAAATCATCCCCTTACTTTATAAAAAATGGGGAGAGTTTTATTCAAACTAATAACTAACTATCTGTAATCATAAATCCCATTCCTAGTTATGAGGATGTGGAATTAAGATCGAATTATTCATCTAACTGAAAAGGAAATAAAGACCTATTCAAATAAGAACAACTTGCATGTGAAACACATGGGAAAAAATTCAACATTCAACAACAAGTATCTTTCCAACATTTGTTCCTTCCATAATGACCACACTCAACTTCGTAGCTTCTTGCACTTTGGATGGCTTGAACTTCATTAATTCCCCATCATGCTACTTTGGTACTCGCTACAAATACTCAATTCTTGTTACCATGTGCCGAGTTGCAGAGAGATTAATCCATACAACATACATATGCAACTAACTACAATAATTAAATCACAACATTCGTTCATATACATATATATTCATATTTAAACCATGCAATTCTACAAATATTTTCACCATATTCTATTTCCAAAAAATGGGTTCAAGGTTGCAAATTATGCATGAAAGGATAACACATCATGGAAGTATTATGTAAAAGGTACTTTAAAAACATATGTAAAGGTACTTTAAAAACATATGTAAAGTGTCTTAAAAGTGTATGAAAAGCAACAAAAAGATTCTAATAACCAGACCCATAAGTCCCCCCAACTTGTCATTTTCCTTGTCCTCAAGCAAAAATACCAAACTAAATCACCTAGGGAAGAAGACTATAAAATAGAGCGATTTTCCTGAGAACTATGACTGTGATAACTCCCTATCCCTTTTTGAGATAGAAACCATTGTATCATGCAAGCCTATTCATCTTGTCTAGTTCTGCATTCTTGTCCCGATCATTACTTTGTCTAGTCTAATGTGGAATTGGGTGAAGTAGGATGGGAGGGTGGTAAGTTAGTGGAATCCAATCCACTCCCTTTATTACTAAGATCTTAATATACTTGTGTAACCTCTCAAAAAATTTAATAAAGTTTTGGTGGGAGTGAGGCTCCTTCCTCTGCAATTCTGGAGTCAAAATGCTCCATCTATTGTCCACATGTATCAGGCAGTTTTGAAGAGTGGTCACTGCCAATTGTTGAATCCTTCTATAATCCCTAAGTCTCAAGTCTGTAATTATATTTCTTGGTACTCTATGAGAAAGGATTAGTAGCCATTGAGTAATGACTCTATCGGGATTCATTTCTTATTTTCTAACTTGCAGTGCCATTGTTTCCTCCCGTTCTTCATAATTCTTCATTATTTCCCCACTGAGTTGTTCATTTATAAAATAAGATGCAAGGGCTCTTACTTGAAAATCCCCAACATAAATCAAGGGATTCCATTCAATATCTTTTTCCATCACATAATTATGCAAATAATATTCACATAATTGTTCTTTCTCCTCTAAACTGACTTTGTTGAAGAAATTGAGAAAAGCGTGTTTCTTATTCAAAGCAAAGGGCTGGTCATTAATAAACTTATTGAATTGAAAAAATAAGAAATTTTTCCTTTAAGAATAATGCATATAATGTAGACGGAGGTCTTCATTCAACTATTTGAATAGCTCTATCAACCACTTATGTCAATTTCTCCTCTAGTCTTTTCAATTCCAAATCCTTGGTTTCTAATGATGCATTCAAAATTTGTTTTTCTTTTCCCCAATTTTATTTTTCCTACCTGAATTGGGTAGTAACCTTCATCAATTCAAATCCTAGAGATCAAATAGTATGGTAGGCTAGTGTTTTTACAACAGGGGGTCATAGATCTAAAGCTACATTCAAATTAGTTTGCATCTTACCTTCGGCCATCTGTGCCAGTAGGTCCAATTTATTTCCATGGCCGTAGGTCTATATTCTCTCTTCTAGCACCTTGATTCTCATTTCCTTTTATTTTTTATTTTTGTTCATACCCTTTCACCTATTCTTCCAATTGCTTTATCTTGTCAAGGGCTTCTTGAAGTTCCTTCCTTATATTTCTATACTCTAGCAATTCCTTTTCTTCTTCGAAATTCAAGCATCGTAGTCATCTCCTATAATATCAAAAACTTCTCTAAGAGAGCCACTGGGAATTGATTTCTTGGTCTTCTTGGCAATAAGAACATCCTCTGAGTCATAATCAAAGGAGGAAGATACATACCTTTCTATCAAGAACATCAACATTTTCAACATAAACATTATTAGGGTCAACTCTTTCCCTGTCTATGTCTGTGTCTACCATCAGTAGATCATGTTTCTGCTCCTCCTCAACATTTCCTTTCTATAATTGTTCCTTGATGCCTCTCTTCTTAATTATCTGTCCTTCCAATCTTCTTGAGCATTGAGGAGCAGTGGTTTCCTATTTAACTTTACTCTCCTTTCCTTTGTTACTCCCCTTTTTTCTTCCTGTATCCTCTTCCTTTAAAACATTCTCCTTCTTGTCAATTCCTTTCCTCTTCTTTTTCCCTTTTGAGGATGTTGATGCAGTACTTTTCCTAACTCTAGGGTTTTTAGAGAATGAGAGTTCCTTTGTCATTGTAGCCAGAACATCATGTTTCTTAGTTCCACTTTGGCTACAAGTAGGTGAAGAAGATGGTGTAATAGGGGAATATTCCCTCTCAGGTACATCTTGCTCAAGGCCGACTTTTGGTTCAAGCTTTGGTAGAGGTTCATATTCCGCTTCAGGTGCGTATAGAAACTTAGTGATTTACTTGCAATTCTTAAAAGCATCCCAATCAACGTGTGGATGTTGAATTCTCAAAATTCTCTTAACCAATAGGGTTATCAAGTAGTGGTGAGATAATGCAATATCCGTTTGTTTCCTCTAATATTCATAGGCCATTCTTTTTAACACATAATACAAAAAATTGGGTACATTGACTAATTGGTCATGCCATAAATGGTTCAATAACTTGAAATGTAGAGTATATAAAATATTGTGGTAGACATCAAAAGTGAGGTATTTGATAATATAAGCAACACATTTCCCCAAAAGAATAAAGGGGAAATACTTTTAGTACCTTGTGAAGTTGGATCTAAATTTTCACCCTATTCACAAAATGCTTCCCTCACTGCTACTACATCTGCACGAGCTAAATAGTTAGAGCCAATACGAGGTAACCCTGTGACCTAGGTAATTTCTATTTTTTAACCATCCACCACCAATTCCTTTACTATTGCTTCATCATACTTCAACGTGGCTACAAAATCTCTTGCTCTCTCATTATCATACTTTGTCAGCTTCAAGAAATAGTCCAACCATCCTACTCTAGTGAATAAGGTAAAACCATCGTATCCTCTAATATTTATTTGTGAGCATATTGTTCCCTATGAATTACATCACCTCCCATTATCCTATTACTTTTGTAACCTCAAAAAGTTCAAATTTTGTAAATCAACTTCACCACCTAAAAACCCTCAAATTTAGTTGCTTCTCTAAATGTCTTCTCTGTACCTAATACTCACAATCCCTTGTCTTCTAGTTCAATCAAGTATCCAAATTCTGTACTTTAGCTCATCTTAAGGAAGGAATTACATTTATTGAAAACATAAAGAAGTTTTCTAGCCTTAAAGGATGGTATTCAATGAAGTCTAACAAACTTGGGTGGTAGAAATCAATTTTTTTGATGACAACTATACCCCTCCCCCAACTTAAATTGAAGTGACAACACTTCATGTGTAACTAGGTTTGGGTGATAGGATAATGATGAAAATAAATGGTGATAAAATTCACAGGCATAATTCAAACAATGAATACAAAAAGAAAGCTAACTTTAATCATGTGAAGTTACCTATCATACGTGCGTAATGGAAAGTAATGCTCGGTGTAGCTGTGAACTAAAAGGGCACATATCAAAACATACAAGTAAAGTGATGTGCATTGTTTGCATAGGAGTTAATGAAAAGTGACAATTATATTGACGATGTGTGCTTTACTGAGAAGTAAAGAACACATGTGTGCTTTAATATATTTCATGGGAAAAGCAATTTAAATCTGCCAAGTGATTGTAGCATGCATTCAATAGGTATTACAATGGGCACCTTGAGCACAAGGCCTGATTGAAATGTTCTTGTCAGGTCTCGATAAAACCAAAGAATAGGTCACTCTAGAGTCAGAACATTTTCATTATAGATATTGTGTTATGTGTGCAGGTGATTTAAAACATGGAAAATTAGGCTTGGGTAATCTTAGAGGTGGAGTTGTGTAACTTGACCTTTGTATTACAAGATGTGTTGGGTAATTCAATTCCTATTGGAATATCATCCTTTGTCCCAAATCATGAATCAACAGAACTCTATGCACCATTCTTATCCATTAGAGATAAGGATGAAATCATCGTGTTCAAGTGGTTTCTTGTACAACTTGAGTCTATGACCATTAACCAAGAGTGAAAATTTGACCTCATCAATATCTATAGCTGTACAACACCATTAGGAAACACTTGTTATATCTCATAGGGTCCTAGCCACCGTGACTACAATTTTCCTGGAAAATCTTTGTATCTGGAATCATACATAAGTGCCTAGTCTCCTACAATAAATTATTTAGTCTTAATTACTGATCATGGAACTTAATCCATTATTTCTAGATAACCTCTGTGTGGTGCAATGCCTAATCTGATTTCATCAAGGGCATTCAAATGCTAGAACCTTTATTTTTGAGATTCTATTAAGTCCATCCCTAATTCAACCGCTTTATGTAGGGTTTTGTATTGAAAATCTATGGGTAACACTATTGTTTTTCCATAAACCAAATTATAAAGGGTAAATCCTGTAGTTGTCTTCCATGTAGTTTTGTATGCCCAACCAAATTCTAGTAATATGGATACCCAATATCTTCTATGAAGTTGCACAATTTTTTGTCAATATGTTCTCAATCTCCCTGTTTGTAACTTCTACCTGACCATTTACCTGAGGATGATATGGAGTTGATTTATTGTGCCTGATCTAATACTCCTTCACTAGCTGGGCTATGAGGTCTAATGTGAATTTTGGTCCTTGCTCAATCACTATCTCCTTAGGAACACCATATCTATTGAATATTTTTCATATAAGAATTTTGCAACATTGCCATCTTTGGCAAATTGCAATGCTTTTACTTCTACCCATTTGGTTAAGTAGTCAGTACATACTAGTATATATTATTTTTTATTTGAAGTGGGAGACATAGGGCCAACAAAATCTATCTCCCATTTGTCAAAAGGAGCTAGAGCTAGTTGGGGTTGTAAATGCATTTCATCACTTCTTGTAGGTCTCCCCATTCTTTGGCATCTACCACAACTTCTAATATACTTAACAAAGTCTTTGTGAGGGGTTGGCCAATAATATCCCATTGTTAAGATTTTAAAAGCTATCCTCTTGGTTGCAAAACTTCCACCACAAGGTTCATCATGGAAGGATTTCATATTATCAAATAGTTCATCCTCCTTAATGCATATTCTCATAATGTTATATGGTCCAGTGTAGAATAAGAATCTAGAAATCCAAGAATAAGGGAAGCATTTGTGAACTAAGTGTCTTTTCTCCCTAGGAGAGAAGTAAGTTGGAATCTTCCCTATTACCATGTGGTTAGCTATATCAACATACCATGGGGTGTGTGTATTTAGAGAAAATAGATGCTCATCAAGGAAAGAATCATCAACCACCCCTTCAGCTGATTGAGTAGGAAATATAGAGAGGAAATCAATAATCACATTAGGTTTTCCAGGCTTGTGACCTATTGTTATGTCAAATTATTGCAGAAAAAATAACCACCTTACAAGTCTTCCACCTACCATTGGTTTATTCATCAAGTATCTAATTGTTGTATGGTCTATGTGTATGAATACTTGATAGCTAGTAATATAGTGTCTGAAATTGTTAATGGCGTAGACAACACCAAGCATTTATTTCTCAGTCACAGTGTAGTTCAATTCTGCTCCTTGTAGGTTTTTTCTGATATAATATATGGCATACTCCTTATTTCCCTCTTTCTATCCTAAGACTACTCCAATAGAAAATTCTGGTGCATTAGTGTGAATGTGAAATGGCAATGTCCAATTTGGACCTCTCAAAACTAGTGCATTAGTCAAAGCTACTTTTAACTTCTCAAAGGATTGCTAACAATATGGAGTCTACTTAAATTCAATATCCTTTGTCAACAAAGTAAACAAAGGGGCAACTATTTTAATGTAATCTTGAATGGATATCCTATAATAATCTACATGTCCAAGAAAGATTCTCACATCCTTTTGTTTTTGAGGGACATGCAGTCTAGATATAATCTCAATCTTCTTAGGGTCAACTTGTATCCCTACACTAGAAATAAAATGTCCCAAGACAATTCCTTCTGTCATCATCATAAAACATTTTTCATTTCTCAATGATAAATTGTTTTTAGTGCATCTTTTCAAGACTATTTATAAATTTTGCAAAGCCTCATCAAATGTTTCACCATATGTGGTGAAATCATACATGTAAATCTCCATCTTATCATGTGCAAAATTAGAAAAAATACTAAGCACTACTCTCTGAAATGTGGCTAGAGCATTGCACAAACCAAAAGGTAAAACAAAATATGCATAAGTACCCCAAGGAAAAGTAAACATGGTTTTATATTGATCTTTAGGTGTAATTTTGATTTGGTTATAACCACTGAAACCATCAAGAAAGAAGAAATATTTCTTTCCTACCAAAGAATCAAGAACTTGGTCAATGAATGGAAATGGACAGTGATCCTTCCTTGTGGTAGTATTTAGTTCCCTATAGTCAGCACATACTCCATTTACCACCCTTCTTGGGAACTATGACCAATGGTGAAACCCATTCACTATCTGATATAGGGTATATGAAGCTTGCATTTAATATCTTTTATAGTTTTACTTTCACAATCTCTTTGAGAGATGGATTCATGTGCCTTTGTGGCTGCCTTATGGGTCTGTATCCATCATTGATGTAAATCCTATGCATGCATAAGGCAAGACTAATGTATTTCATGTCACTATGATGCCATGCAAAAGCTACTACATCTGTCCGCAACATAACATGCAAGGATTTCTACTGTTCATCAATCAATGCATTATTAACATTTAACATTTTTCCAAGTTTGATCGAAATTGCATAGACATGTCTTGTATAAAGGATAGATCAAGGCTAGGTATTATTGGCAAGCATTGCTGGGGTAACAAGGTATGGATTATTTGAGATATCTCTTGTGAGGAATTGGTAGGTATTATGCTTTCCAGGGATCTTGCAAGCTGGATAGACAACCCTACTATTGTGGGTGCCTTATACAGTCATTTTGTATGATATGAGCTATCAAATTATCCTCATCTTGAATATCCAGTAGGGTGCTACATTCAATGGTCATTAAATTCTGCAATGAGTAGCTATCCTCATCATCCAAGTGTGGCCAAATAGTCTACTCAAGGTCTTGATGTGGCTAAGGTGGATAAAGTACTAGGTTCTTGGTTATAGTTTCATTGGATATGATCATGTTACCTAACCTACAACCTATGAATGCATTGGATGTGGCTAACCAAG
This sequence comes from Sequoiadendron giganteum, assembly GCA_007115665.2. Lineage (NCBI taxonomy): Eukaryota > Viridiplantae > Streptophyta > Pinopsida > Cupressales > Cupressaceae > Sequoiadendron > Sequoiadendron giganteum. The sequence continues at coordinate 495,696,879 of CM021106.1, forward strand.
GTTGACCAAGGATCAGTAGATAACCAACAAGATTGACATTGGGCTGGAGTGCTATAAAGTTAGCAGGGCAATCCCAAAAATATAATGCAATGATCAAGTCCTCAATAACTCCTTTAGGCTTAGCTAGAGACCTATCAACTAATTGTAAAACTTTTTGAGTAGGCCTAAGGTTGGTTAACTGTAGTAGCTGCATGGTCTCCTTGGTCATTACATTTATTACGACACCCAGGTCTATCAAAGTATTCTTAATAAGAGTCCCATTGATTTTAATGTCCACTATTGGACTATCAGGATCTATATATTTGGGAACAATTATATTTCCCAACATTATATCAACAAGGTTACCCAAAACATGGACTGTCTGTGGGTCCTTTCTTTTCCTTCCTAGCTTTTTAATGTAGAGATCCCTAATAGTCTTAGTATAGATGGGAATATCTTTGATAGCTTGGATTTAGGTACTTTTATTGTTGACATATTTTAGCTGAAATATCTTAGAAGATCAGTTTTAGCTTGTTTCTGTTGCTATTGGGTAGCCAAAAATTTAGGGAATGAAGGCTTCATATGTGATGTAGTTTGGAGCCCTTGATTGGAATTGAATTCTAGAGATGGGTTATCTGGGGCTTCCTTTGTGGGCTCTTCATCATCTAATTCTATAATTTTGGGAGATGAAGGTCCTACAAGCTACTTCCTTGATCTAAGATGATTGTCACTCACCTCTACCCCATAAGTGGGATATTGGACAACCTCGTTAGTATAAGATCGCTGAATAGGATTAGTGTTAGGGTTTGGTGCAGGTTGAAAAAGTATTTGTGATGGTCTAGGTGGTTGAGACTGAAGATTTGATGGAGACATTAGATCTTATTGCTAAGGTGGTGGAGGAGGTAGTATAGGTTGCTGGTAATTCATATTTTGCTTCCATAGTTGACCTTTCTACCACTAAGGCTACCATTAATTTTTTTGGGTTGGAAATTGTGGATTATAGTTGGAACCTTGAAATTTTTGCTGTGGCCATGAGTTTGGTTGCTGGTTCTAATTTGGTTGGGCTTGTGTCCATTGTTGAGGAATCTTCCATTGGTTCTAATTTTTTTGCCAAGGCTGAGAGTTCCAAGCAATTTTTTTTTGATTGATCAAAGGGAAAGATAGATTAAAAATAAGGGGGTCTAGTGGCATACCTTGTCTTTGTTGCCATGGCTTCCTTTGTTCCATGTAGAATATTTATCCATCATCTCCTTCAATTGTCTGGAATTATAGTTTCTCAATATTTTCTTGCTGGATACTGGCCACTCGTTTGCACTTATAATTGGTTTTCCTTTGCCTACAATTAGGACAATACTTAGTGAGAATGGCTTCTGCTTCCTCCTACTTCTTCTTGATATGGAGGGTGTCCAATTATGTTGCTAGATGACTGATTATATCCTCCTTAATTTTGGACAATAAGTTAATGATTTCAACTTTGAAAATCCCATTAAAGGACTTATTTGTACTGGATGACCTCTCCCCTCTTGGCTTTATGGAAAGAGTCCTGGAATAATTCTAAATTATTTGCAAATGTCTTCAAATGGACCGATATAAATGTCTCCTCCCCCAATAAGGTTGAGAGAATCCATACATTCTTTATTAATCCCCCTTAAAAATACTAATTTAAGGGATTCCTGTGACAGTTTATGCTATGGCTTCCTCTTCAAAGAAAATTGGAATCTTTCTATATAATCTTCCAACGGCTCATCCTCTTTTTGAGACATTGAGTAAATATCATATCTTCTTCGATTTAATCCTCTGCAGTAGTCCTTGTATTTTTCCATGAACTTCATCTTCATTGTGTCTTAATCTAGAACAACATCCCTACCAAGCCCCTTAAACCATCTAAGAGCCGCATCCTTAAGAGTAGTTGGGAAGAGCTCGAGTTGGTGGGCATCAGAAGTATAATCATAACTTCTACACAAAAAATCAAACTCAAAGAGGAAGGTATTTGGGTCCTCAACTACCAAGCCATAAAATATTGGTAATGCTAATGGAAAAATATTTTTCAGCACAATAGCTCTAGCTTGGTTAGTAATGGGGAACTCAAAGGTATCATGCTTTGGTGGATCATGATTTTCCATTGTTTGGAAAGTCCCTTCAGTAGCCATGGAAGAAGAAGATGACAATGATGAATATGATGAAGATGGGAAGGTAGTGTTTACTCTTTCAACAATCTCCATAGTATAATCAACAAAATCACCAGCATCTTCTCTATCTTGAGTGTCTGAAGGGAGGAATATTCCTTGACTATCTCTCTGCCTCTGCATATAGTAGGTTTGAATTTGTATGGAAATGACCCTTCATAGTGTTAGCATAACTCTAGGTTTCTTTTGAAGATGAAATCTATCAGTCCTAATGAAGCTATAGCCACTACATATTACTTGATCAATAGATCTCATACATTGAATCTTGTTGATAAGACACCCATGGAGGTGTCTTCTAGTAAGATTCATTTGATGAGACATCTCAAAGTATTTGGTTGTGAAACTTATGCTCATTTTTTGATTGAGAAGATGTATAAGATGGAGAAAAAGGTGGTTAAATGTATCTTCATTAGCTATAGTGTTGGTGTGAAGGGGTACAAGCTTTGGGATCTATTGGCCCAGAAGGTTCTCCACAACAAAATGATTTTTAAGATCTATGAAACCTTCTACTATTGAGCTACAACCTGAGAAATAGGGGAAATAGAAGGAGGTAGTTTAGATTCCACATAATTTTATTAAAGAATAACTACATACTCTTTTTCAACTTGGTTATTAGGAGATTTTGAGAAGTTATAAAAATTGTGAAGAAGAAAAACTCAACATCATTAATTTAGGAGGTCTACCAGAGATATGTGGCAACCATATATGTTTGCATATTCAATTGAAAGGTTTGGTTATTCATTGCTGGATTCTAGTTGCATTTTTTATTTGATTGCTAACACTAATGAGCCTAGGACTATTAGAGAGGTTATGAGTATGAGTGTTGTGGATTCATGGATGAAAGCCATGGATGAAGAAATGATTAGTTTAAAGAATGATACTTGGGATTTGGTACCATTTCTTGATGGATGTCAAAATATTGGTCATAAATGGGTGTTTAAGAAGAAATGTGGTCCTAATGGTAGTATTGAGAATAATCAGGAATGTTTGGTCACTAAAAGGTATTCTCATGTGAAGGTAATTGAATATAGTGAGATATTCTCTCTTGTTACAAAGTTGGAATCTATCTAGCTCCTATTATCACTTGTAGTGATAGTGTTTGATCTAGAAGTGGAATAGATTGATGTGAATATAGTGTTCCTTCATGGTGACCTAAAGGAAAAACTTTATATATCATATCTAGAGAATTTCAAGGTTAGAGGTAAATATCATATAGTGTACAAGTTGAAAAAGTATTTTTATGGTCTTAAGCAATCTCCTAGGATGTAGTACCAAAAATTTGACACCTATGTGTTGCATTTGGGATTTCTAAGATCTAAAATTTATCATTGTGTTTATTATAAATTTTATATTGGTTTCATTCTCATAATTTCATTGTATGTAGATTCAATATGTTATTTTTTGTAAATGGTAAAATTTTGATTTCAGATTTGAAGTCTCAATTGTTAGCACAGTTTGAGATGAAGGATCTAGGTGAAAAAAAGTATATTCTAGGGATGGAGATCAAAAGAGATAGAGATAATAATTTTTTTTAGTTAATCTAGAGAAAGTATGTGAATTTAGCGTTAGAGAGATTTAGCATGAAAAATTTCATACAATTAGTTGTTTCTCTAATACAGGGGAAGGAGCTTTATATGGAGGATAGTCCAAAATATCTTACTGAGAGGGAGGACATGACTATATTATCATATGTGAGTTTTGTTGGTAGTATTATGTATGCTATGGTTTGTATGAGGCCATATATTACCCAAGCAGTGGGATTCCTAGGCTGGTTTATGGCTAATATTGAACAAATATATTGGGATGTAGTGAAGAGAGTGTTTAGATATTTGTAGGGTAATTTCGAGTATTCCTTATGTTTTCATGGTTATCATATTTGAATTTTGTACAAAGTGAGTATTCATGGATATTTGGATTTATATTGGGTAGGTGAAATTAACAGTAGAAGATCCACTAGTGGCTATGTGTTCATGATGTTTGATGGTGCTATCAATTGGATGAGTAAGCGATAGGTTGTAGTTGCTTTGTCCACTATAGAAGCATAGTAAATGTCAACTACTCATGCTTGCAAGGAAGGAATTTGGCTTAAGAGATTTTTTTCTAATATTAATTTTGATGTAGGAAAAATTACTATCTATTGTGACAGCCAAAGTGCCATTTTCTTAGCAAAGAGTCCTACTTTCCATGCTAGAACAAAGCACATTGATGTTTAGTTTCATTTTGTTTGTGATATGGTAGAAGATGGAATTGTGAAGTTGGATAAGGTTGATACTTAGGTTAATATTTTATATGTATTGAAAAATCTAATGAGAACTGATTAGCTTAGATGGTGTTCAGAGTCTATAGGCCTCACGGCCTCTACTAGTTAAATTATGTTTTTCCATTGGCTCTTAAAGGGTGTTCAAAAAGTCAGAGAATGTTAGGAAAAGGAAGGTGTATCTAACTTCTATTTTTGACAACTCAAAGGGGTATCACTGTAATCTACTGGGATTCTCTTAAGTTTCCATTACCAAGTGAGACTAATCCCCTCTGGGCCGTGCAATTTCCTAGTGCCTACTCCATAGTCTGTGTGCAGTTGGATGAGTCAAGGTTTGAACATGCGTCGATTGTCAGTGTATTTCAATGGCTTGACCAACTGGTCTACACCCCAGGGGCATCTCATACTTTGATTATTATTATCATGTTTAATTATTTAATGTTGAAATTAAATATTTAATAATTATCTCATGTTGCTTTATGAGTTACAACTTGTAGTTTCTATTTTGAGGAGTCAAGTTGGAAGTTACCATTTATAGGTGGAGTTTTGCATGAAGGAAATTTCTATTTTGTGTTGAGTTTTCATGGATTGTGAGATTTGGAGGTGCAAACATATTTTTGCATGTGCACATTTTATATGGGTAGGTTTATTGATAATTGGTAGTTGCAATATTACATGTGCTGATATGTGGAAACTTATTATTATACACGTGTAATGGTTTTGGTGCTTTCCATGTTGCATCTTCAACCTTTGACATTTATTTTTTAAATTTATAATTAATGCACTGTAAGCTCCTATAAATGGAGCACTTTTATTTTGGATTAGTAGATTGTTTTTTGTTTAAGTATTGGTATGTTATTAGAATCACTCCAAAATTGAGAAGAAGTGTGAAAACTCCTACGAGAGCATAGCTTTACAATTGTATTGTAATTTTTTTATTGTTGTTGAATAATATAATTGAGCTATGTTTTGGAGTGTGGGGTTTTCCCCTTGAAAGGGGTTTCCCTACGTAAATTATGTGTTATTTTTTAAATTATTTTATCTATTTTTGATATGTATGTGCATCTAATACTGTAACATTGTAAATGTGTTAAAGAATTTTTTGTAACTTTCTCCTGCTTAGATTAGTGTAGGAATCATCTTCGGTGCACTCGACTTACTTTCATTGGTATTAATAAAAAGGAGGGCATGAAAATAAATCTAAGGAGCTCCATGATCATATATTTGATGTATGGTTCACATGTACATCATATCCTCCAGTGGAGACAAATCATGATGAAGGATTTTGTGTAGACCCTCCCAAGTTTGAATACCATTGGAGGCTTTCTCATCTACATCATATTTAACACCTCAATTAGACAAGTAGTACACCAACTTATTGGCTTCTTGGTAGATGTGCCTCAAGTAGTATTCATCCAATTGGTTGAGGTACAAGTGTATCTATTCAATCTACTTTGATATTTTCTAACTTATGGCCTTTTGAATATTGATAGCATGAATAATCCTCATGGATTCACATTCGACGTAGATTGGAATGAGCTTATTTTTAACACATATTCAAGGCTAGATAGCTTTGCTAAAAAATCCTTATCATTATTTGTTCCATTGGGTAACTTGACTTACGCAACCCAACATAGATCCCCACACTCATTCCACATGATGAAGCCTACACCAAAGGCCTCAATATTTCCCCATGTGACCTCATCATACTTTAATTTAAGTCTTCCCTTTGAGGAATTTGTCCATATATCATTGGAATGCCAATTTAGAGTGGTCTAGTTGGTATAGGGGTGAGAGATAGTTTTTAATAGAGCCTGCAATTTTCTTATCTTGTCATTCCATGTTGAAAATTCCTATTTATTTTTTGTTCATGTTTTGAAATTTATGATCTTGAAAATACCCACCTTTATTTTATTTACTATTGTATCCACTATAGTGCCATTCCTTTAAAAATATTGGAGTTACACTAATTTCATAGTTACCATATAATCATGAGAGAGGATATTTCCCAAATTCCAACCTAGATAGTCTCCTTATACAACCTCACCCAACATAGAAAGAGCCCCAATTTTTGTAGGAAGAGGACTAGTCTAGTCTAGTTTATGGAGAATCCATTCCTGAGATTTTGTTTCATATAGGCATAATAGTAATAGGTGATCAACTATTTCATCATTGCACTAAAAGAGAGGGAAACAATGAGAAACCAAATTTAGTTAGTCTATATCTAGTTACTATTTTGTAGTGCAATGCAAACTAGGTGAAGGAACTTGCTTAGAGAGAATATTAGAACTTCAACACAAATTAGTCAACCATTGATTATGTTGGTGCTCTACATTTTTCACCTCACATCCTATTTTTACAGAGTATTTACCAAATTTAGCTCCATACTAAATAATTTTTTCATCCTTGTTTCATAGGAATATGTTCCTTCCAAAAATTTCTATGGTAAATGCTTCCTTAGAAAAGTAATCAAAATATTTCCAAGAGAAAGAAGCCCCTTCAAAGATACTTTGAGGGATAACATAATCCCTAAATTTTTCCCCATATTTCTCATTCAAAATTTATTTGGATTTGTGGAGTTTATGGATTCTTGCAAGGGGACTATAACCATTCCACAAGTCATAGCAAAATGAAGCCAATTTACCATTATTCAATTTCCATGGAAGATAATTTGTGATTACCAGGTGATAATTCATCATAAAATTCCAGAAATGTGATCCATGTGGTGGGTTGGAAATGGTCAAAATAATCTTAGGATCATTTTCATGAAGGTATTAATTTTACAATATTTTGGACTATAAGATGTTCAACTTCTCATGCATTTTCCAAATTATTTTCGCTTCTAGATCCCAATTCTAAATTTGTTTTTCTCTAAAGCATGTATCCCCAATTTTTTTAAATTTTTTTCACTATATACAAAGTGATGAGGGGGATACACATACTTCATTTGAGACCTCTCATATGTATCTTTGTGTATCTCCATGAAGTCCTTTTCAACTTTATTTGTGAGCTCCAAACAAGGTGATAGGTAGATGGGGTTTTTTCTAGAACAACCTTGATCATCACTATTGTCCCAAAAAACATGAGCCAACGAACCTTCCATGAATCCACTTTATTATTATGCTTGAAAACTATGCCTATCCATAGTGTATTTCATATAGCACCTTGGAATAATGGGATCTCTAAGTATGGGTATGGTAAAGGTGTAATTATATATCCAAGTAGTGTTTCAATGCACCTTTGTGTAGACCGTTTGGTATTGAAGAAGTAGATATTTTACTTATCTTGGTTGAAAATTTGGCTCGACCATCTAATATAATTCTCTAGTTCATTTTTATGATATTTTCTTCATCTAAAGTTGCATTATCGTATAGTACTGTATTGTTTACAAACATTTGGTGTGAGATGATTAGGACATTTATTACAATAGGGATTCCTCTCCAATTCCCCAATGCAACTTTGTTTGTGATTCACCTACTCAATGTATCTTCCATTAGTATGAAAAGGGAGAGAGATAGGGGATCCCCTTTGTAAGAAAGCTAAGGTAGTGAAAAAACTTCCTACACTAATCTTGAGAGGAGGATAGCACAAAAAATTATAGATATTTTATAGTTATAGAAACTTAAATATAAATAAACATAAATATCATGCATACCACAACATAGTGATTTACATGGGGAAAAACCTTTCAGGAGAAAAACCCCACATTTCAAAAGCCGCCCAATATATTATTCAAAAATCACAAAGATTACAATATACTTGCAGAGCAAGCTTCTCATAGGAGTAACACCAACCAAGAATATAAAGGCAACATGACCACTATCAGAATCTAACAATACATCATAATACATAATTGTAATACAATCCCATCATAAAATAGGGTTGCCTTCTAGGGAAATTCAAGCCAAAAAAATATTGATCGTTAGATTTGAGACCTAATAATGAACGACCCAAATTTACAATAATAAAATATAAATAAAATTTTCCTTTCAAGGGTGCTACCCTTGAGCCCCCATCGAGGCACATGACCCCCAAACCCACATCAAGGGGATAATCCCCTCAAACCCCTCGTTGGGGGCAACCCCCCTATGCCCCCTTGTCACTGATGTATCAACAATACCTTATGTAATTGCAAGGTTGAGACACGTTTTCCCAACAAATCTCCCACTTGTTGAAAACCAAAATACATCATAATACATAATCGTAATACAATTCCATCACAAAATAGGGTTGCCTTCTAGGGAAATTCAAGCCAAAAAAATATTGATCGTTAGATTTGAGACCTAATAATGAACGACCCAAATTTATAATAATAAAATATAAATAAAATTTTCCTTTCGAGGGTGCTACCCTTGAGCCCCCATTGAGGCATGCGACCCCAAAACCCCCATCAAGGGGATAATACCCTTGAACCCCTCATTGGGGGGAACCCCCCTATGCCCCCTTGTTGTTGATGTATCAACAATACCTTATGTAATTGCAAGGTTGAGACACATTTTCCCAACAAATCTCCCACTTGTTGAAAACCTTGCAAAAGAAATAGGAGGGTGTATAAACATATCTTAATTACTAGGGGTCAAAAGGCCCATAAACTCTGAACACCATTTGAAATATTCTGTTCTCACAGGATTAGATAAATAATTATTAACATTCATCAAAGTCTCTACCTTAACCAACTTCACCCTACCACGTTTGACCATATCTCCAAAAAAATGATATTGTACAACAATGTGCTTGGTCCTGGCATGAAATTTTAGGTTCTTAGCTAGGCATATTGCACTCTAAATTTTACAATAAATTATTACTACACCTTGTTTTATTCCGATATCTGACCACAGTCTCTTAAGACAAATGTCTTATTTTCAAGCATGAGTAGCTACCATATACTAGCTTCAGTAGTGGAGAAAGCAACCAGAACTTGTCGCTTACTCATCCAACTATTGCACAACCAAATAAAGTAAACACATAAGCACTGGTGGATTATCTGCTATCAACATCACCTGTCCATTTTGAATCTACATAACCATGAATATCATTGGAAATATTATCTTTAGTCATATTATTATGATAACATAAGGAATAATTTGAGCTACCACACAAATATTTGAAGACTCTTTTAACTACATCCCAATGAACTCTACCAAGATTATAGATATATTTGGAAAGAACTCCCACTGCCTGGGAAATGTCTGGTCTTGTACAAACCATATAATACATCGAACTTTCAATTGCACTCTGGTAAGGCACTCTACTCATGTCTTCCATATTTGATGGGGATGTTGGATAATTTTAAATAGATAAATTTCTTCCAACTGAAATAGGAACACACAATGGTCTACAATTATACATATCAAACCTCTGTAAAATTAAATTTACATACTTAATTTGGACAAGCCATAACTTTCTACATTCATTCTATCTCTTTTAATTTCTATCCCAAGAATGTGTTTAGTTGCACCAAGGTCTTTCAATTCAAATTTAGTAGCAAGTTGATATTTCAATGCTAAAATCATACCTTTCCCTTTACCAATAAATAACATATCATCAATATATAATGCAATAAATAGGAAACAATCACCATAAATTTTATAATAAACACAATGATTTGATTTAGAACACTCAAATCCCAAACTCTACGCATTTGTATCGAATTTCTGGTACCACATCCTAAGACTCTATTTTAGGCCATACAAAGATTTCTTCAATTTGTAAAGTAATTTACTTTTAACTTTCACCACATACTACTCTGACTATGTCACATAAATATCCTCCTCAAAGTGACCATGAAGGAAATCAGTTTTCATATCCATTTTATCAACCTCTAAATCATAAGTAGTAACAATAGAAAGAAAATATCTAATAGATGTCATTTTTGTAATAGGAGAAAATATCTCACCATAATCAACACCCTCAAATTGAGAGTAACCTTTTGAAACCAACCTTGCTTTGTACTTCTCAATATATTCTTATGAACCAATCTTTTTCTTGAATACCCATTTGCAACCAAAAGGTTTTCTTCCTTTAGGCAATGGTACAAGATCCCATGTATCATTCTTTTTCAAAGCTTCCATTTCTTCATCTATGGAAATCTTCCATGATTTTTCATCATTCATACCTAATGCCTTCTCTACTGATCTGGGTTCATCCATGTTAATATTTTAAGAAAAAATACATCTCCAATCATCAAGTGAATACATTTTAGGTGGTTGTCTAGATGCCTTGTAGACCTATGAACAAGATGAGTTAGAGGTTCTTCCTCCTCTTCTGAAGATTCAGAGCTAGATGAGCTCTCCTCAACTTCTTGTCTATCCATGGTCCTCGATTCAAATTTCTCAGGTGGAGAAGGAAGTTGAATCACATCTTCCCATTTAATTTGTTCTAGCTATAATGTAACAGAAGAAGGCTTAGTTTCTCTAAAAATAAAACTTCTACTATATATTACACTAGTACAAAAACAACAATATATGACTGAAAAACTACTAAAAACTGCATATAAATGATTGAACATGATCATTAATAGTTTATTGCCAATAATTTATAACACGACTGGATTGATGACTAGAGCATTTTTAGTCATATATTGGTTGTTTTGATTGATTGATTTGGTAGTATATTTAGTCATTGATTGTTGTATTTGGTCACTTATCTAGTCATTTTTTACTCGCTGATATATTTAGTTGTTGATTTAGTCATTGATTGCTATAATCTAGTCACTTATTTTGTCATTTTTATTCACTAATTAATGTCCATTGGTAATGTATTTAGTCATTAATTTGATCAATTTGGTAGTATATTTAGTCATTTTTATTTCATTGGCCATATATTTAGTCATATTTATTCACTGTTCACTGAATTCTATCAATTGGTAGTATATTTAGTCATTTTAATTGACTGATATTTGAGGATTTAAACATAAAATACAAAAATACACATCTATCATCAATTGCACACAATAAGACAACCATTGAGAAGGAAATATCATTGAACTTTATTGAAAGAAAGGTGTTCTTACAACTTACACAAGTATTAAATATCTATCTTGCTTGAAAAATGCCTAGAAACAGAGTATTACAATTTTTATTTTTAGTCACAAGATTGAAAATCTAAGTTACAATGCATAGAAATGACAAGAAAAAAACTTCTCAAAAAAAACTTCTGCAATGATGGAAACGCATGCTTGGAGCCCTTCAATGCAAGCACATGCCCCTTTCATCTCTTAAAACTTCTACAACATGGGAAATCTTCCTCGAGCAAGCTGTAATGTGTAGAATACAAAAAGAAGAGTGTTTATCGTGTCCCATATATGAAGCTCTCTCCTTCAATGTAGTCAACAATAACCCTAGAATCTCTCCTCCTTTATATGCAACGTGCCATCTAATATGAGAAACAAGGTGCTTCCTTTTCTGCCATGAATGAAGCTGTGCCTTAATACAACCAACAAAATTACTATTAGTCTCAATTCAAAAAGAATAAGTTTACAAAAGTAAGTCCAAACACAACAGAAAGATAAATCAATTAAAAAATTGTAGGAGACAGATCACATCCACAAAGATGGGAGAGCTATGCAAAATTGGAGAAATTATCTTGGAAAATGAAGGGATCAGGGTATTTCCAAATTCAAGACTTTTACTTAATGCTATGGAATAGAAGACAAAAGAATAATTTATCCACCACCATAGTGAAAAGTTAGCAATTGCATTTAGTTTGTTAAACATGGCCTTTGGTACAACTATTAGAGTTGTTAAGAACCTTTGAGTATGTTTTGATTTTCACACTAAATCTAAATACATCTCCAAGATTGTTGCAAGAGAAATTGTTCTGAGAGATATTAACCATTTCCATCATTTTAAATAGGGACAATTTTCTTGTGGAGAATATTGGTGATGCTAAATGAAACGATCTGAAAAATAGGCTTGCACTATAATAATGTGCACTACATTAGATATCTAGTAATAACAAAGGGACATCCATCAAAGCATAAAATCAAGGATTTTTTGTCATATGTTGTAGTTATAAGTGCCCTACTAGACATACATGAAAATGTGGAAGCATAGACAAGGCAAGTGAACTATTTCAAAAAATGCCTCAAAGAAATGTCATATCATGGAATGCCGTGATTGAAAGATATGTTTAAAATGGGTTTTTTGAAAAGTCCTTAGATTTTTTTAAGAAAATGCAACCAGTGGGTGTAAATCCCAACTCCTAAACCTTTAAAAGCATGCTTCATTCTTGTGTGTAAATTGGAGCTTTGGATGAGGATATGAAATCCATCAAAAGCATATTTGGAAGTGGTTTTTTATTAGATATTGCAGTTGCAAGTTCCACTTCAGATCACCAAAGCCTTCACAAAACCTTCTACACAACCACCAAAACACCACATGGTTGTTGTTGGGCCTCCATGATGATGCAATGAAGATTCAAAGTGGAATTTTCAACTAAAATATCTGATAAAAATCCACTTCCAAATATGCTTATGCCTTAATGAGAAATAATCACTCATATAATGGGTTAGTTAGAAGAAAACTGGGAGATAACATGAGTGCTCAGTTAACAATAATAATTTTGAAAGCACCTTCCTTGAATGTGAGTGCAATTTAGGAAGCTGGTTCAGACACAAACTTATCTCAACAATTGGTACTTAATCTTCCTCAAAAATGTGGTGAGTGTGCAAGATTTTCCTCCAAGAGAGCATCAAGGATGACATTCTATCATGGAGCCATGTATCATCCATTTGTTTTCTCCTTGTTGGATATGACAACAATTTGTGTCTATGTATGTTTTCTATTCAAGGTACCCCCAAAATTTAGTTCAATTCCACCATTCATGTGGGAAAACATTGTTAATGGTGCATTTTAAAGCTAATTTGCTTTGTTTGGGAAGTTGGTTCTACATTTTGTGTTGTAAGAAGTTGGATTCTATGGATATCAAGTCTCAAATTCTACTCTCAAACTGTGCCTTGTGACATTAAACATGCTACATCATATTACACATTCAAGCAGAGCAAATGATAATTTATTCCATTAGAAAATGAGGGGAGCCTTCTCATCATTGGATAAGCTATTGTAAAGAGCCCACAAATACTGATATAGGCTCTTGAGGAGTGACCTAGGAAGAATGAGAGAAAGGTTTCTAGCTTTTCAAGGTTCCTGCTGTGTGAATATTATCATTAATGCGTATTTTGAAACTGCGGAAAAAAAGATTGTGTATATAATCATAAAGATTCCAATGTGTATTTTGAAGAAACTTATGGTATTTTTCATAGGTGAAAACATTATTTGTAAGGCTTAGTTTTGGGTGGGCACAAACATTTCATGACATACCTTCTTCCTAATTATGGAAAACCATTATAAAGACACATTTGTGCTGCAAAATATAGGACAGATATACTCCCAGTCATTTATTCTCTAGGTAGTATGGAATTAGGTGGATACCATGGAATAGAGTACATTATAAGCTATCTTATGTATCGAGGAAATTTATGTCAAGATCTGAGCAGATAAATGACTATTTTACTGTCAAAACATTATACCTTCCATTCTCAGTGTATCTACTGTCATACCTCTCACTAACACTATTACTTTATTGACATCATTATCCTACTGCCTCTGCAAAAGAACTCCATTTTAAGGCATTTTGACTACATATTATGCACTATAAAGCTCTACAAGTGCAACAAGATGTTTTCAAGAAAAAATATGAATTCAGTAAAACATTACTATCTAAGCAACATAATATATTCAAATGAAGGAGCACTATAACCGTGATTGAGAAAACACTGTGTAGGCATTGTTAGCACTGAGAAATGAAGAAGATAATACATTGAATTAGGTGACTGAGATCACTGAAAGGAATATCATTATTAGAGGGTTGCAAACTATGAATTGTCCTTTGTCCTATATGACTGAGAAAAGAAGAACACTATCAAACAGTGACTGAATAATAACAAACAATCCAAAATCAATGAAAGTTACTATTAAATGGTGACAAAGATCTATCCTCTAAGTCATTTGCACATGGTGATTGAGAACACATTGAGTAAGAAGTAAAAGAAAACTGGATCATAGCATTGTAAATTGGTCATGAGTTATGCAATGAACTTCATTATTCTTTTGATCACAAAGGAGATCAAGATAATAACCAACATATTGATGTGCCCAAAGAATGTTCATGGCGTGCAAACTTCCTTACAAAGAAATTACCACAACAAAGTTTGATGCGAGTTTCACATGCTATTTTATGCTGATATGGATATGTTCTAACCTATAGTTAATTGTTGTAGCATAACAAATAGGATAAATAGTTGTTCATATACCATTGTTTCAAACTTAAAATTTGTATACCTTATTCTAGGAGAAAATCATAGGGGGAGTCTATACATAAGACAATGTTGTTTCAAATTAAAAATTGTTGGATCTTTCACAATTGTTTGCTTCATTTATTTGATCTAAGACAACCTGATGTATAGAAGATGCTCTCAAAATCACAATAAAATCCTTTATCCTGGGAAGACTGTTTAAAATCTTCCCATCATAACAATGAACAAAAGCATCAATCATTAACCTAAACTTTGTAAGAGTTTCTTCAAATTATACTTTTCCACTCTCTTTTCCATTATAAATTTTATTCCCAATTTCATCCATGAAGAACTTCCTTAGCCTATATATCTTGTTGTTAGCCATAACTTTACTAGGTGTTGAGGATAGCTTTGAGTTTTTACCTAAGAAATAATTGATTTTTTTTGGCCTTACTAGATAAAATGTGTTGAAAATCTCTTTGAAGTTATTTTGGAAAAGAGTTCTTGAGAGTAAAATGCACAGTTTTGAATTAACCTTTTTGCATGAATTCCATATCTTTGATCATCTATTTCAAGCTTGACGAACTTCATCAAGAATAAGTAGATCTGTGCTCTCTAAAAGAAATTTCCAATATGCTTAGCCTCTTCATGAAGGCTCACATTTGTCTCACAAGTGAGTGGCATAGAAGAAAAAGTGTGCTTGTTTTTGGCTACAATATTTTTGTATACCTAACTTGTGAGACAAATGTGAGACTTCTTTAGGCTAAGCATATTGGAAATCCTCTCTTAGAGAGCCCAGGTCTTCTCATTCTTGATGAAGGTCATCAAGCTTGAAATAGACGATCAAAGATATGGAATTCATGTAAAAATGTTAATTCAAAATTACGCATTATACTCTCAGGAACTCTTTTCTAGAATAACGTCAAAGAGCTTTTCAACACATTGTATTTGGTAAGGCCAAAGTTTTTCAATTGTTTCTTAAATAAAAAATCAAAGCTATCCTTGACACTTGGTAAATTATGGCTAACAACAAGATCTACAGGCTGAGAAAATTCTACATGGATGAAATTGGGAATAAAATTCAAAATGGAAAAGAGAGTGGAAAAGTAGAATTTGATGAAACTCTTACAAAGTTCAGATTAACGACTAATGCTTTTTTTCATTCTTATGATGGGAAGATTATTAACAGTCTTCTTAGAATAAAGGATTTTATTATGATTTTGAGAGCATCTTCTATACAACAGGCTATCTTAGATCAAATAAATAAAGCAAACAATTGTGAACAAACCAAATTTTTTGAATTTGAAATAATGGTGTCTTATGTATAGGCTCCCCCTGTTATTTTCTCCTAGAATAAGGTATAGAAATTTTGAATTTGAAACAATGGTATATGAAAAAATATTTAACCTATCTAATATGCTACAACAATTAACTACAGGTTAGAACATATCCATATCAACATAAAATAGCAGGTGCAATTCACCTCAAACTTTGCCATGGTAATTGCTTTGTAAGGAAGTTTTCACTCCTCCTTGAACATTCTCTGTGCACATAGAAAAACATTTAAATTTCTTAACTAAAGCTCCAAAAATGAGTATCTCAACATTGCATGACTCCTACTTTTTCTCTAACTATGACAATACCCGAGCTTATAGTGTTTCTAGATGGAACCTATAGCAGAGAAGTGTAGTCTCAATCTAAAGGAACCATCTTCAGAGCTCTTCCCTAAAATGAGGGTTGAAAACATTAGAAGAAAAAAAATACCATAATTCTAAAGTAACAATTTGTATCAAGACAAATGTCAGAAAGTATAATTAGAAAGGAAAATCCATACAATTGGACCTCAAATTGGACCAAGCAGATTTATGATTTTATCTTTAAAATGTAGGAAATTTCTCTATTAGATCTTCACGACCTCAACTTGGATCTCAAATTGGACTAGAAGATTTATGATTTTATCTTTAGAATGTAGGAACTTTTTGTTTGATATTCACGACCTCAAATTGGACCAACAGATTTATGATTTTTTTTATAGAAAATAGAAAATTTCTCTGTTGGATATTTAGAGCAATCAACTGGGAATCTAGAGTAATCAATTGACTCCTAAGGAGTAATCGATTGACTCCTAAGATGTAATCAGGTGAAAACTAATGTTTTAGTCCACCAACATCTGTATACCTATACTTAGGTTCTACTTCTGAGCGAAAACACCTGAAAGTGTTTCAGACTGGCTCAAGGTACTCTCCAACCTAGTTATGTCATTGATATTAATCCGAGTTTTCCTAAATCATCCATACCCGAACATTACATCACAATACATTCTTCCTGCACATAAAAAATACCACATATTAACCCCTTCTAAATAAAACATTTAATCATAATAAAACCATAATTAATAAATTATTTCAGTTTCAGAAAGAATCTGATGTCATTTGCTATCAAAACAAAAGTTGTATAAATAACAAAAAATCCATGAAGCCTCCTAAATGTAGCTTAAAGCAAGTTTACAGGATGGGTTTCAACATAAGAAGCTTTCTACTATAGCTCTCAATGAATGTATTATAAGCAAAAAAAAAAAAATCCTCCCACTCGAAGTAATGCAGTCAAATATTTATTTCAAAAGTATGCTAGCAAGAGTTAACTAAAAAAAAATGATTTTTCTCTTGGTTTCTTTTATCAATGTGCCACGTGGAAATGAAATAATCACTAAGAAACCCTAACAATAAAAAGTGAAGTAAAGGTTTAGGAAAGGAAATTCCAATGTACTATTATGTAATGGTGACAAATGCACTTATATGAGCATGACCTACATACAAATCCCTACCATTGAATTACCATCCATCCAAAGATAAAATAAGAAATGTAAGGATTTGAGCAATATAAGTCCAAAGGGTTATTCTATAATGGTAATGGAATCAACATACAAGAACAACTGAGGAAAAAATTATTGTGACTATAATTATGTGATCCATAACTCTATTGGTCATGTGGCACATTTGTGCTATAACAAATACAAGATGCATTCATGTGTGACCCAAGTTTAATGTGGCTATGTTGTGATAGAAATGGAGGCACTCTTATGAGCACAATTCATGTACAAATCATTGTCATTATAATTAGGTTTCAATCATCATTGGGTGCATTCAGGTTGACTCAATTTTAACAAGTTATGATATAATGATAGCATGATCCAAGAGTGATTACCTCTTGCTACAATAAAAATCCTATAACTCTGGTTGATATGAAAAGTGGTTGTGTTATATCAATTATGTAGTGCATTCAAGCACAACCCATGTTTAATGAGCTATTCTAGAGAGTGATCAATATTTTCTAAACCTTATGAATGCTACTTAAATGTGTAAAACTTAAACTATAGACCAAGTTTGTTACATACTTGAATGCAATCTTGGGTTACCACAAACTATAATAATGTGATATGCTAATAACCATTATGAGAAGTATTAAAGAAAGACCCATGCTATATAGGATACATTTCTCTGATCAGGTTTACATACCTTAATGATCAAACACATGATTCCCACACACTGTAGGATACAATCCAAGATCATACCACACCCTGTCAAGACAAATAATTTTCTAACCCAAGATTTAAGGTTGTTTTTTAATACCGACAAAATAATTTGTAAGAGCATGACTAGGGTACAAACCCTAGGTCTCCATAGAAATATAAACCATAACTCTAGTGGATTAGTGAGGTTGGAATACCAAAAAGATTGAGACATTGTCCATTTGTCAGAATAATTTTAACTCAATAGTGAAAAAATACCAGTTTTTTAAAATACCCATATAAAGAAAATACCCAACTTATTTTTTTTAAATACCAAGATAGTCAATAACAAAGGGTTCATTGAACATAATTTTTTTTAATGCCCAAGAAAAATGAGAACAAAATAAAAATTTAGAAAAATGTATGTAATACTAGAAAAGGTTGAGACCTCATTTGTTTCTAAAAAAACCATTATCTCAATAGCGAAAAATATCCAGCACCATTTTTTTAAATACCCATTTCAAGTGAAAAATCAACATTGAAATACCCAAACAACCAATAAAAAAATACTGAGCATTAGTTTTTAAACATACCCATATATCCAATAACAAAACAATCAACATCATAAAATTGAAATAGCCAAATAGTACTTCATGAAAACATCCAACATCAAATTTTTCAAATACCCAATAGGCATAACATATACATCCAAATTTAAAAGAAAATTAAGAATGGTTTTCTTACCTCTACGATGATCCACAACAAAAATACAAAAATCCCAAGACACACTTCCAGGTGGGGAACTGTCCAATAGAAGGATAGATTTGGCCGCATTCTAGACCCATACTTTGAAGCACTATTGGTAGGAGATTCCTCCACTAGGAAAGCCCTTTGATTACTACTCAATATCTCCATCTTCAAAACCCAACCTCTATTTGTTTTCCCAGACTATTTCTTCTAACTAAGTAGTAGTTAAAAACCGCGGGAAACAAATGGTGGTCTTAATTATATCATTTGATTTTTGTTATGCATTTATAAAAAACATATATAAATTTGTATGCATAAGTGTTGGCTAAAGCATAAATTGATTGCTACAAATATTTTCTCTCAAAACAAAGTTTGATGCAAAAAATAAATCATTTATTTAATCATTTATAGTCGTGATTTAATCTGGTGATCAAATTATCATCTATTTAGTCATTTATAGCTAAGTTGCAAAAAATGAGTAGAATTTAGTCATTTTTCGTTGTCATGACTAAAATTTTTAGTCACGTAGTCATTTATTTTCCAAATTCTACTAGTGTTACCTTCTATGTAATAGGATCCCGAAGCTTGTATCCTTTCACACCATAACTGTATCAGATGAAGATACATTTCACAATCTTGTTCTCCAACTTTCTTCGCTTCTCCTTTTGCACATGTGCATATACCTTGCAACCAAAAAATATAAGATGTATTAATGAAGGCTTGTGGTTCGACCATGCCTCTATAGGTGTCTTATCCACAAGAGCTGATGTAAGAGACTTGTTAATCAAGTAACAAGCATTGGCAACATGTTCATCTAAAACCTTTGTTTTAGACCAACACCACTCAACACACTCCTAACCTTCTCCATCAGTGTCCCATTCATTCTTTCTACAACTCCATTATGTTGTGGAGAATACAAAGTTTTCTTTTGTCTATGAATACCACAGTCTTTATAAAATCTATCAAAATCATTAGAGAAAAATTCACTACCATTATCAGTCCTCAAACATTTTATTTTCTTTCCAACCTATAACTCAACCATTGCTTTAATTTTTTTAAATCGACTGAAAAATTTAGACTTACTCTTTAGAAAATATATCCATGTCCTTCTACTTTAATAATCAATAAGTGAAACATAATATGTGGATTTACCAATCGAAGGAACATCCAGAATGAATACGATCCAATACACCACAAGATTTATGAGAACTCAAGTAAAACTGAACGAGGTTTTCTTTTTCATAAATGCAATTCTCACATAAATCAAATTCAAGATTATAATCAAATAACCCTTCAACACAATTTTTATTTTTCAAGGTCCTTAGACCATTTTCTCCAATATGGCCAAGTCTCTAGTGCCATAACATAGTTTCCTCTATTGGTAACTTTGATTCAAAAGAAAGAGCATCCTTGGATACCCAAAATCCATGACCATCTACTGAAGTTGAAACCCTCACCTCTTCAAAAAAATTTCTTTTCATATAAGTACTATTGCACTCAATAGTGCATGCATCAAGCTTATACAATGTGCCATTTTTGACACCTCTAGCATTCACCATAGCACCTCTAACCATATTGCATCATGCATCAAAAATACTACCTGCACACTTGCATCTATTACTTTTCTCTCAGATAATAAATTTTGTGCTAATCGAGGGATGTGAAACATCATTAATCCTTTTTATTCTACCATCAGGAAACCTGATTTTAACTTTACCATGACCAAAAATATTTAAATAAGAATCATCACCCAAGTACACCTTACCTCCATCAAACTCTTCATATTCAAAAAACCAATCTCTATTAAAGGTCATATGGAAAGATGCACCTAATTCAATTAGCCGTACATCATTACCTATACGAATTGCCAAAGCTACGATGAATGCATCAACGTCTTCCTTCTTGGACTCAAAATCAAAATTAAATCTATTATTTTTCTTCTTTTTTATTTGCATTCCTTATGAATATGTCCAGGCTTATCACACTTCTAGCAAACAAACTTGGACTTTCCAAGAGTTTTGGTTGGACTTGGATTTATCATGATTCTCATTTTTCTTTCCTTTTTCCTTAGGTCTTCCATGGAAATTTAGGGCCTCCTTGGCACTAATGGATTCCTTCCTCCTCATCTCTTCAAAATGTAGAAAAACCACCACATCTTTGGTCTTTAATATAACATAATTACTCCCAATAGTATAACAAGAGAATCCCATGAATCAAACAAAGAACAAAGCAATATCTAAATTTTTTCCTCCTTATCCATTTTGATAGCAACTGATGCCAATTGATCCACCAACACATTGAATGCTTCTAGGTGGTCTATAATTTTCCCACCCTCTTCCATTCTCAAGGAATAAAATTACTTCCTGAAGAAAATATTGTTCACTAAAGATTTGGCTTAATACATCTCACCAACCTTCTTCTACAGTTTCTATGCAAAGGTCCCTTCATGTACATTCATTAAGACAAAGTTTTCCAAGCATAATCTGATTAGACCCTTGGCTCTATGGCCCATAACATAATATTGAGAAACCAAAGTAGGATCTACATGCCTTGAAACCTTCTCATCAATAACATCCAATAGACCTCGATATCTCAATAGATCTTCCATCTTCAACTTCCACATTTCAAAATTATGTCCAAAAAAAATATCCACCTCTATTCTCCCTGATGAACTGGACATCTGAAAATTCCTACAACAAAATCACAAATTATCTTCTACACAAGATCCCACTTAAATCTAGATTAGTTCACAAAATGCAAAAACTCACAACTAAAACCAAAGGTGATCATGCTTTGATACCACTTGTAAGGAAGCTAAGGTAGTGGAAAAGATTCCAACACTAACCTTGAGGGGAGGATAGTGCAAAAATTTACAAATCTTTTATAGTTACAAAAAATTAAATAAAAATAAACATAAATATCATGCATACCACAAGACAATGGTATAGTGGGGAAAACCCTTTTGGGAGAAAATAATCACACTCCAAAAGCCGCCCAATATATTATTTAGAAATTAGAAAT
The DNA here is from genome assembly GCA_007115665.2 of Sequoiadendron giganteum. NCBI lineage: Eukaryota > Viridiplantae > Streptophyta > Pinopsida > Cupressales > Cupressaceae > Sequoiadendron > Sequoiadendron giganteum. The sequence goes on from CM021106.1 coordinate 495,718,871, forward strand.
ATTATATAATATACTTGTAGAGCAAGATTCTCATAGGAGTAACACCAACACGGGATCTAGAGGCAACACAAACAATATTAGACTCACATTACATCATAATACACAGTCATAATACAATGCCCTCACAAAATAGGGTTCCTTTCTAGAGGGAAAATCAAGCCAAAAAAATATCCACCATCAGATCTGAGACCTAATGATGAGTAGTCCAAATTTATAATAATAAAATATGAATAAAATTTTCTTTTCGGGAGTGCTCCCCCAATCCCCTATTAGGATGCACAAACCTCAAACAAACTGTTGGGAGGATGACCCCCTTACCCCTCATGGGGGGAGGGGAACCCCCATGCCCCCTATTGCTAATGTATCAATAATACCTTATGTAATTACAAGGTTGAGACACATTTTCCACAAACCCTTGTCTTAATCAGTTTGTAGTATTAAAAAACCACAAGGAACTCATTCAAAATGATAAAATAGAAGGGAGAGGAGATGCAAGACAAAACCCAGTCAAGCCATTCTAAAAGAAACTTGAATTTCTTCATAGATTTTAACACAAATCTGGATAACTAACTCAACCATAGGATTTTATTATATATAATTTGAGAATCATACCTTTTTAATTTTTCTTCTTTATGGAGTGAGTTTCTTCATGTGTGATGATTATTCCATTTGTGATGTTTCTTCCTAACACAAAGCCATTTTGTTCTTGGTATATGATGGATGGGAGAAGATATTGACTCTATTATCCAAATTATCTTTGTAATAATCTTGTATATAATATTACACATCATGATCAATAGGTTATATGGAAAGGATGTTCTTGCCTTCTTCTTTGGGATGAGTGCATTATTATTATTACTAAAGTTTTTAAGGATCTTGTATGATTTCCTTTATTCTTCAACAATATTCCATATATCAACCCCAATAAAGTGTTAAATATTGGTAAAAATAGGTTGGAAAACCATCTAGGCCCGTGGATTTATTTGAGTTAAATTAAAATAAATTAGACTTGACCTCTTGCATAGTGATTAGTGTGATGAGACTTCAATTACCCTCTTGGTTGATAATTGATGAGATGCATTCGAGGTACCTCCCAAGGATGGGATTGAAGCTATTCTTGTCTCACATAAGGAGACCAAAATGGTTGACTAGTTCTTCCTGAATGATTGTTGGGGAGGATAAAAATTGCCCCTTTTGTATTAATTTCAAATATTTTATTAATTCCATGCTTAATATTGTCATATTATGGAAGAAATTGGTATTCATGTACCCTTTAGCTAGCCAAATCTCCCTTGACTTTGATTTCTAGTATGTATCCTCTTTGTTCAAAATTTAACTATGCTTCTTCAACAATTATTTTTCCCTAATATAATCATTATTAAAACATATTTTATGTTATCACTTTTTTGTTTAGAATTTTAAATCCCTCTTCTATCTGTTCCTTTTCCTTGAATATATTTTTGAATGATTCTTGGTTCCATACCTTCATCTCCCCTTGACATGTTAAAATTTCTTGTAAAAAATAAACATTAGAGATCCTTTGGTATTATTTAACTTGGACCACCATAAATTTATTAGATCTTTGATTTTTTTGGCACAACCACATTTAATTAAAATTGAATTGATATCTTGGAGGGGGATGATCTTTGGTTAAAATTAGAGAAATTGAGATCTAATTAGAGCTCAATATCTAGATAGGATATGAAATTCAAGTAGTATTGAAGAATTCAACAAGTTATCTAAGATAAAGAAACAATCAAGTTTCTTAGCGATGTTTTTAAAGCCTAATATTTTATTATTCCATATAAATTTTCCATAATTAGGGGCGATACCATGTAAGTTAGATTCTAAAATGAAGTCAAAAGAAATAATTTTGTGCCTAAAAGATTTTTCCCAAACTATCATATTTATTATTGATCTAATATAGTATTGAATCCCAACCCATAATGAGATTCTCACCCTCAAAATTTTAGATCTCATCTTTTATTTTATTCCAAAAACTCTTCTTTTCCTTTGTTTTAATGGTCTTATAAACATTGAATATAAAAATAGATCTGATTTTAGGCTGCATACCTTTGTTGGTCGCCACATGGAGGAGTTTATTAGAGGAGAAATAGTGACACATTAAGGTTTCCATAGGAAGTAAAGCCCACCACATGCCCTATTGGCCTCAATGAACCCTCCAAATCATAATTTACATTTCTTGATGAAGATATTAACATCCTCTTAATTTAGTTTTGTCTCTTGTATCAAAGCTAAATCAACCAAATATTTTTCAACTTGGCACTTGGTCACATATTTTTTGTAAGGGGTGCATAGGCCCATAACATTACATGTGAGGATCTTCATTTCTCCCTAAGGTAGGGGGCACCTCCCTTGGATATTAGAAGATATGTCTTGATGGAAGTCCAATTGCCATTAAGCACCTATTCTTCTCTTTTTTGTTTGTTTATTTTTTGACCAAGCTTGGGATCAACAAAGATGACATCGATGTTAAGGATTTTATATGTTGAATGGATAATTCTTCTAGGGTCCATAGTATCCACCATGAATCAAAATTTTTGTCATCTTTTAAATCAAGATTGTAATTTATACTATACCAACTAGTTTCTCCTTTCTCACTAACAAGGATGATTTTCATCTAAGAAGGCAGAGTACCATCGATAGACTTCATGGCATGTTCTAGATTAATTGTATCCAAGAAACTCTATGGTTATTTATTTTTGGTCACTTTAAGGACTCATATAGAAATTGGAGTGGGGTGAATGCATGATGCCTCGAAGTGTGTCTATATTTTACATCTTAGGTAGTATAACTTAGGGATTTATTTCTATATCTCAGCTCCATGTTCCTACCACACTAAGTAACATGACGATGGATGGGATCTCATTAATCACAATTAGTTTTATTCAAGCATATATTGTTGGAAGAATGTCATTAATGATATTGTTGGCAACATGAGCATGAGGGATAAGCACAAGGTGTATTTATATGTGTTACAGTGTTGTCATTGATGTACAAAAATTGCATCTTTATGTGGAGATATTGGTGTAGATCATACTAGTTGGTTCTAACAAGTTTTGGAGTGTTTATGGAAGACATTTTGCAAGATGGTTTGATCTGGTAAAGTTGGTTGTAATGGAAAATTGACTAAGTCTCAACTTTGTCAATTTCTAGGTTTTGGGTCCATATCGATCTGTGAATGAAGATTTCACTATGTGCTTCTAATTTTCTTTTTTTAGTACTTAGATGTATTTGATTCTATAATGTCATCATATTTTGGCTTTTGGTTTAAGAGATATAAGTAACAAAATTTCAATCTGATAGTTTGCAGTTATTTCCTATATAGTAAATTTGAGTGGGAGAGTCCACACTTTGTTGGAAACATAATTGCCATTGCACCAAACGATCAACTTATTAATGCCCGATACAATTGTGAGAGTTAACAGATCCATGGGAGGCGGTGAAGCCATGTCATGAATCTTGAGGGGAGCGTTGGAAATCTACCAAAAATCTCCCCCTCAACATTACCCAAGGGGATTTGAACCCGACACCTTTGGCTTTGATACCAATTGTTGGAAACACAGTTTTTTGTTGCACCAAAAGATCGACCTATTAATGCCCGATACAATTGTGAGAGTTAATAGATCCACGAGAGGTAGTTAAGCCATGCCACAAATCCCAAGGGGAGCACTAACCATCTACCAACACACTTATCCACATATAAGTTTTTGGCTTTTTGCTTTCAAGGATATGTTGACAGATGGCATTAGTGTATGAATTCTAGTTGGCATTGAATTTTGAGGTCCACATCTTTGAATGTGGATACATAGTTGAATAATTTTGGTATTAGGTATTCTACAGTACTGACCTAATAAGTGTGAAGGTATGCGAAGGTTAAATAAGTATTATATTATTATGAGGGATCTATTATAGGTCCATGCTAATGTATTTCAAGTTATTTTGAGGTTTAAATTTTTGAGTGAGGTGTGTATGGAAAGAGTTCAAACTAAGGAGTTATATTTTGGATGTTACATCTAATTAGGTTGACATAATTTCAATGTTACTTGAGGTGGATATATAGATTAGATATTTTTTGGTGTTTTGAGAAACGAGATAAATAATGTGAGTGTCCTACATGCAAATATTATCAGAGTAGTGAAAATTTAAGTTATGAATGTTGAGTAGAAGATTAAAGTGATGCAAACACAAAGGAAAGCAAAGTACTAGATTAGAATCAAATGAAGTGTGTAAAGTTAGTTTATTGAGCTTCATTGGAACTATATTTTATGCATATGATAGATGCAATTGTAATAGTTAAAAATAGGATGTAAGCCATAATATCTCTTATATATTTTTCTCTATGGGCAGTGAGTCCACTTGGATAGTGAGTCCACTTGTAGTGAGCACTTTTGTAAATATACTATAATTGGTTATAATATATTGTGAGCTAATCCTCACCATGGTTTTTCCCATTTTGGGTTTTCCACATAAAAATCTTGGTGTTAATGTGTTATGTGATGTTGATGTTTTATGCTCTCTTTCTCTACTGCAGTTGAATATGCTAAGTGGATTGGATATTTAAATGTTTGAATGATTTAAAGAAATATTGATTCACCCCCTCTCAGTATTCTGGGTGTTCAAAAATTGGTATCAGAGCTTGGTTCCTTGGAAGGAGCTTAACCTCTTGGGGAGGATCTTAGAGGTTGAACACATGGATAATAGAAAACTTCCTACTCCAGAAGAGATTCCAACTATAGAAATCATAAAAGAAGATTGTATGCTCGACAAAGATGGATAACTCAAAGTTTCCCTTGAAGATCTGGAGAGAATTGAAGGTGAAAGAAGAGATCTAAAATAAAATGTAAAAGAAGCAGATGAATGTATCAAAAAATTGAGAGAGAAAAAAAAGAAGTTCAAAGAAAGACATAAAATTCAGTGAACTATAATTGAAACAAGCAAATGAAATTATCATTGGTTTGAAGGTACAAGTTGAAGAAAAGAAAAGAATTGAGGAATATCTGAATGCAACGGTGAAAATAAAATATGAGGAATGTACAAGACTTGAACAAGAAGTTGTGAATTAGAGATCATATATGGAGAAAACAAGGAGTCACAAAGACAAATTCAAGATGAGTGCTTCAAATCTTGATGAGATGATTGCAAATAAGAAAGGCTCTAAAGAAAAAGGTGGATTAGTATTTGAGATAGGAGAAAGTTCAAAATCAGATCAAATATCACACACCGAAAAGAAGATTTAATATAAGAAGAACAATGGAAACCAGATCTAGAATCAAAGGAATGAAGCTAGAAAACCATTGATTAGGCCACCAAATGCACAAAGGTACCCATATTTTAATGGTTTTTGATATTCCTACAATAGATTTGGACATAAGGTAATGGAATATAGAAGTAGAATGAATCAGAATGTTCCATCCTTTTTTGGTCAATGTTTTACATGTAAGAAATTTGGTCATAGAAATAGTGAGTGCAAAATTCAATTGATGAATGACTATAACAATGGTAGAATGATTCAATCTTTTAAAGGATATTGTTATACATGCTATGGATTTTGGGCATATAAAGCTAATCAATGTAGATCTAGAATGAATGGAAGGAATATTAGTCAAAGGAATGTCACATGTTAAAATTGCAATAGGCTTGGACACATTGATAAGATCTTTAGAAGTATAAATATCAAGAAGGATAATCTGGTAAAGAAGAATGAACTAGTAAAAAGGATTGATCTAGTAGAAACAAACAAGGAGATGCAAAATATTTAGAGAAAGAAGGAAGAGATAGAAATCAAGGATGAATCTTTACCACCATCCAGTGCAGATGTTTCCTCTAGAAACTAATTTGAGAGCTTTGGCTCAAGGGGAGCTTTAATAAACATCTTATTTTCCCTTAGCAAAGAAATGGTGCAAATGCCTCAACACAAAGATATATGATGAAGATTGATATGCTTGATCTACTGGTGAAGATTATAGAAGAAAATATGTCAATGTGGAAGTTTGTAGAACATCAAAAGTTGACTGTGCATAGAATGAAAGGTTTACCAACTTTATTGTTTAAGGAATTAAACATGAAATTAGGTCAAATTCCAAGGGTTATAAGTGATTTCACTTAGGAAAATTAATTCATAATGAACATTGAGAAGAAGCAAAGAAAAATGTGGAAGGAGAGACTATCACCAGAGAAGAAATAACAAAGGAAGACACTTCTCTTCCTTCGATGCTTAAAGAAATCGTTGAGAATCCACCTCCGGATACCACTAATCAATATAAAAAGGAAGAAAACATGAACACGGATATTGAAGAAGAGAGAGTTGAGGAAAAAAAGGAAATTGAGGAAGAAGATAAATAGAAGGAAGGTGAATATAAGGAAGAGGATACTTCTAAAAATATAAGAACAAAGATACCCATGGACTCCAGAAAGGACAAAGGAAAGGAAGTCAAAGAACAAGTTACAAAAATTATAGTGTTCTGGTGAATCCTCCGTCTCCTCTAGAGATTCCCTGAAGAATCTACTTCGTATGCATCTTAATTTCTACCTTTTTGTGTCATCACAATTGATATAACTCCAAATACAATAGGGAAATGTAGATCTGCATAAAATTTCCCTATTCCAAAAGCTATAATTGGGATATGTATTACATGCATCTACCTAGAAGGAGATCACATAAACACACCAAAAGAGTGGAGAGTTAATAGAGGAAGTAGTAAAAGAATTACAGAAAGCTATACTTAAAGCAAACGTAGACACATATCTCTCCAGTATGGAAAAATTAAAACATTTAATTGATTATTTTAAAGAATATACATCTAGACTTAGTGGTGAAGTAGGAAAAGAAGTAGAAAAGATAATAAATGATAAAAGGATGATGGAGATCACAGAGAAGTGTGTAATTGCACAATTTTTTTTTGTAGATATGGTGAAGGATGCATAGATTTGTGTGGATGAGGCAAAGGCCTTGTTCCAATATTGCATGAAGTGGCTCAAAGCCACACAAAGTATAAAAAGTGAAATGGACTCCATTGAATCCTAGATCAATAAAGCCTCTAGTGCATATGATACAATTTTATACTTGGATGGTACCACAAGGAGTTTAATTGAAGATATGCATAAGAAGTTCTTCTAGCTGCAAGAACAAAGGGAAAACGCCATTTTGTAGTTTGGAGAAATAAGGGAATTGGTGAATAAAAAATTTATACATGTCTCAAGTTCCCTTATGAGTGCTAATAAGGCTATGGAGATGAATCTGGTACTTGGAACTCTAGAAGAAGGAGAAGAAATACTAATGGAACTTGAAATTTAGTGCAGATTGTTTGAGCCAAAATTGAAGACATGGAAGGAAGGAAAGAAATCATGGAAAACTCATTTACAAAAGTTGAAGGCATCAACCTACTCCACTTGACATATTTCTCATTCTTTATGCATTTCAAGTTTTCAATTTAAACTAGTTATAAATATGCAAAATATATATAGTAGTGTCCAATATAATTTTTTTGGTTTTCATCTGGCATATGACTTAGGGGAAGTCAATTCAATCTTTCAATTTGTACATATGCATATATTTCTCAAGGGGAGATCTAATATAAGATTTTTTTATTTATTGTAGGTACCTTTTTCTCTTGATGTCAAAGGGGGAGAATGATTTGGAGAAATTTTGAAGATATCTTTGCATGTTGTCATCAATAACAAAGGGGGAGATTGTTGGAAGAATTTCATTGATGCTGTTGTTGGCAACATGAGCATGAGGGATAAGCACAAGGTATATTTATATGTGTTGTAGTGTTGTCATTGTATCTTGATGTGGAGATCTTGGTGTAGATCATATTGGTTGGTTATAAAAGGATTTGGAGTGTTTATGGAAGACATTTTTGCAAGATGGCATGATTCAATAAAGTTTGTTGTAATGTAAAATTGACTAAGTGTCAACTCTATTAATTTTGTATAATAGGGCATCTAGTTTTTGGGTCCACACCGGTCCATGAATGAATATTTCACTTTGTGCTTCTAACATTATTTTTTTGGTTGTTAGAATTATCTGATTCTAGAATTTCATCATATTTTGGATTTGTTTTGAGAGATATAAGTAACAAAATTTCGATATGGTAGTCTACAATTATTTCCTATATAGTGCATTTGAATGGGAGAGTCTGCACTTCTTCGTGGATAATTTTTTGGCTTTGTGCTTTTGAGGATATGTTGATAGATGGCATTAGTGTATGAATTTTGGTTGGCATTTAATTTTGAGGTCCACGTGTCTTAATGTGGATACACAGTTGAAGAATTTTGGTATATTAGGTCTTCTATGGTGTCGACCTAATAAGTGTGAAGGTATATAAAGGTTAAATAAGTATTGTGGTCTTATGAGGGATCTATTATAGGTCCATGCCAACCTATTTCAAGTTATTTTAAGATTTAAACTCTCGAGTGAGGCATGCATGGAAAAAATTGAAACTGATAAGTTAAATTTTGGATGTTACATCTAATTAGGATGACCTAATTGATGTTATGCTTGAAGAAAATATATATGTTAGATATTTTTTGATGTTTTGAGAAATGAGATAAATATTATGAGTATCCTACATGCAAATATTATCAAATTATTGCAAATTTAAGTTGTGAATGTTGAGTAGAAGATTAAATTGATGTGAATGCAACTTGAAAAGAAGAGTGTTAGATAAACATTAGATGCAGTGTGTAAATTCACTTTATTGAGCTTCACTGGAGATGTATTTCATGCATATGATATATGAAATTGTAATAGTTCAAAATAGGCCATAATATTTCTTCTTTTTCTCTATGGGCAACGAGTCCACTTAGATAGTGAGTCCACCTGTAGTGAGCACTTCTGTAAATATACTATAACTAGTTATAACATATTGTGAGCTAATATCATCATGGTTTTTCCCATTTTGGTTTTTCCATGTAAAAATCCCAGTGTTCATGTGTTATGTGATGTTGATGTTTTATTCTCTCTTTCTCTACTATAGTTTAATATGCTAATTGGATTGAATGTTTAAATGTTTGAATGGTTTAAAGGAATACTGATTCACCTCCTCTCAATATCATGGGTGCTCAACATATATTAGGGTTTCCCCATCCCAAAGATAAAATTCTAGGGTATTTCCAATATGGTCTTTGATTTGTGATAGACACACTCCTTACCAATATTTAAGGGGTAGATTGTATAGGTAGATCCATATCATCCCATCTATTGGAGATGTATCTCTAGGGTTGAATTTTGGTTCTCATTTCTGTAAGTAGAGATAGAAGTCATTGCACATCCATGGTCCACCAATAAGAATACTTTGCTTATCCTCTTGGAATTGGAAAATAACCACAAAAATCTTTTCGAGAGGAAATTTATAACAAATTATTTCTTGTAGTGCATTTTAACCTAGTTGTTTTTGAAAAGTTAAGCAACATTTACATGGCATTGTACCCTTCACAACGAGACACTAGGGCCAAAAAGAAACTAGACTAAAAAAAGAACATAAAAAACAAAACAAAACACATAAACAACCCAAAGGCAACACAAAAACCGCGGGGCATCAGCCGACTGACAGGCACAGGGAGCAACTAATTGGCATTGTCCCAATTTTTAATCAGGAGCTCCACTGCCTCATCACCCACCCATTATTTGTTATCCTAGTTGTTGTACCCTCCAGATCCTCCTTTGTAGCATTAGATAGGGTGCTTGTAACAAAGAGACCCAACTTCATGGTGAAGCGGGTTAACCCCCAAAATATTTTGTCAAGAGTATCCATTCTTTTAACCACATCGCATGAATCCATCCCAACACCCATAGTCCCTTGAACCTCTCCAAGCTCATCCACCAGGGTATGGGGGGAGTCAGACGCAGAGCCATCAACCGAAAGCTTGCTGTTCATTGGAGTAAACTGGGGCCTCTTTTCAATTTCATCCTCCACCTCTTCAGATTCTTCTTCCTTGTAACCTTTGCTGTCAGATTGCTCCTCCTTAGAGTCCTCGATAATTAGCCTCTTCTTGTTGTTCTTGGCCAGCCTCCTAGATCGCCTCCTAGAATTTTCCCCTCCAGTCAACTCTGTGTTCCCCATAACCGTATGCCCTCTCGAATCTTTCCTGATAGCATTCTTGCCCTTACAGTCCTTAGCAGTCGGGGCCAACATGCATTTCTCCTTACCTTTTTTTGTTGAGGTGGCCTTGTAGGCCAAGTCAGCCTAAGTGGCTTTTAGTTCATAGAGTCCTTTCGCCGCACTAGCATGGGCCTTGCCCAACCCACCCTTAAGTTTTTTGGTGGGAATTTTGGCTATAGGATTCCCCACATTGCCTGAATTGGGCTTTTGAGGAGGGATCTTAGACTCAACCAGGAAGATGTGCATAGTTGAAAGGGGTGCAATGTTCTCAATGTGGATCGCCGTGATGGCTTTGGGCAGATAAAGGGCAAGATGAAAGTGATATAGTCTCAGGATAAGCCCCTGATGGAGAAAGAGCGGTGAGGGATCACAGGGGTTGTGGCTGGCCGACTCTTTGCACTTGTCGATAGAGCTTTCAAGGTCCATTAAAAGAAAAAAATAGGAAACTGAGAAAAATATTATGTCTAAGGTGATTTAATAGAGGGAAATGGTAAAAGAAACAGGTTTTAAATCTACCTTCCAGTGTAACATACTTCATCAGTGCCATACACACTTGGTCCCAAGGCTTCAGGTGCGCATCCCTCTCAAACTCCGCCTAATTCCGCACCGAAGTCTCCTCACCTCTGAAGAAGGCCTTTAAGCTTTCATGGTCAGTTTTTTTGGTGTGTTTTAGATACTTTTTCCCAGAGCACAACAAAATTGTAGCTTGTGCAATAACTTCTTCACTGATTTTGAATGATATACCACCAATGGAGATCCTTCTGTCCTTCCACGAATTGGCAAACTGACCCGAGAGGATAGGATCATGGCCAACCAAGCACTCCATAAGCGAAGCAATTCCACCCTCCACACAAATGTGCTAGACCAAAGGGTTGTTCCGAAACTCCTCTCAGTTATCAGGTTCAGTCCTGACCCGCACACCACCCATACTTCCAACCTGCACAGAGAACTGAAAATGCAAAAAAATTCCAATTGCAGCAGCCATGAATGATAATAACAAAGTGATAGTTAAGGCAAGGAATACAGTGAAGGATAATTAAAACCACGTATAGGACACAGGTGCGGAGGGGAAAATCACGATAGGGTGATTTGACACAAAATTAAAGAATTTATGATTATAGCCAAGAAGGCTAGAATTGACGGATAAATAGGGGATGCACAAAAACCCAAGCATAAAGGTTGGATAACTTAAATTAGTAAGTATCCAAAACAAGCCAAAATAATCCCACGCTAAAATAACTGGCCCGAATCCCCTAGAAGGCCATCTCCCAACATGAATAGTCAAATCATTATGAATACATTCACTCCCCTAGAGACACAGGAGATAAATCAAGAAATCCAACAATCCCCAAGGGAATAGATTACACAGTACAACTTTGGAGATATGAAGTCACATCCTTCTACCTAACCATCATTAAACCGCCACAATTAACCTTGAACCCATCATTTAATTTCCATCCCTGCCACCTTACCATAACCTGAGAACCTGACCCCATCCACAAATTCCAAAGGAAAGACACATGGATCTTTCCCTCCGTGCTCCACACACACAGATCTTCCCCAAGAAACCTCCACCTGTACTTCATTTCAAAGATAACGCTCATCCACCAAATTCCCAAAATAATCCAGTGGGTCCCCCAAACAGCTCCCGTCATCCAAAGATTAAAACTCATTGCAAACCATTATAGCCCTGTTCCCGCGTGATTAACGCTTGAATATTTGTTGGAAGCCTTTCCTTTTTCCTCCAACATTTAGCCGAATCCCAGCCTGAGCCAAGATTAGCCAAGGCATCTGCCACCTGGTTGCCTTCTCTGAAGATATGGGTCACCTTTTTATTACTAAATTTGGATAGGAGGAAGCTGACATCCAACAAAATGTCCTTAGTATTCCAACCCATTAATCTATCCTTATTCACAACATCCATAACCGACTTGGAGTCTCCCTCAATGTGGAGATAATCAATCCCCAAAGAAACAACAATTTTAATGCCCATTAGCAGCGCACGAGCCTTCGCCACTAAAGCCGACTGAAGCCCAATACCTCCAACAAAACCCACCACCAAAGCACCCATATAATCTCTGATAATACCACCAATGCTTGCCCTACCTGGGTTGCCCTTAGCAGCCCCATCAAAATTAAGTTTAAACCATCCTCTATCTGGGGGCTCCCATTTAGTATTTTTTCTAGCTAAAAGTTTCACATTGTCAAAGGAGTTAGCCTTTAAGTCTTGGTGCCATTCTTTAGCCATTTTTATTTCATAATCCATCGGCCCCCTCTCCGGTAGTTTCTCATTAAAGAGGGAGATATTCTCCTCAATGAGCCTAACTCCAATGCCAAAAACCTCCTTGGGGCTCCTCTCACTATTCCTGATCACATCCCTTATGTATTTTTCTCCCATGAACTATTCGATTATGAAAGTTTCTACCAATATGGTCACATCTTTGTAAGAAATAGATGAAACATTCATTATTTCCCTCCTAATGCACATCATTCCCCACACTATTTAAGCTTTTCACACTCTATTATGCTTTATCAACCCCTCACACATGCAATTTTTATATCAATATTGGTCAACATTGTAGAAAATTCTTAACTTCTAGATTCAAGTCCACTATAAAGATCTACACACTCTAGTCTGTTGAATTCCTTGCCACTACAAACATAATCTAGAACTTTCCCCTACCATGAATTTCCTCCAAATTAATATCATTGACATGGAGACTAATGCATCTGTAGCTCACAATCAATTGGATGAAATTTGCATAAGTGCATCAAAAAATATAAAAGGATATTTGAACGACCCCACAAAAAGTATTTCTATGATACCATATTAGAGATTTAGATCAACTAAATATATTTTTTCATATGAAATAGATACTTACTTCTATTCTATATTTTTTCAATTCATATTAATTATTTATAATATTTTCATGTATCCTCTATCATAGGGAACCTCCTATAGCAAATCCTAGGTTAACATAGATAATTATGGGATAACAATAAACAACCTCTTATCAAATAATTTTGCATGTGTCCTAAAACTAATAAACCTATTACATAGGATCCGTGACTAGGTTCAAAAAAATAACTAATGATGTAATATTCCTAATAATATCTACACAATGATTTGAAAGGAAATCAAGAGATTTGCTAAGATTTATAAATAAATGGCATAAATTTGTATTTTGATATATCATAAATATTGTTATGTTCTTATATATATCAAGCATAAGAAGTTGAGATATCTTTTTCTATTGAAAATTTATTGTACATCTAACAAAACATATAGATGTATGCAAATTCATTCTATAATGATAATTTGTAAAAACAAAATTGAAATTTATACTAAAAAGCTTGTACAAATATATTGTTATATCATTAATTAAGTAATATTAAACACTAACAAGAAATTTGATAATTTATTATTTTTAAATAAAAACAATATAACTAAAAAACAATAAATTTAGATATTACCTCCATTTTCTTATCGACACACTACTTACACCTTGTACAAGTACAAGTTCTAACATACACTATTCCTTAGAAATCAAATGCATTGGAAAAAAATGAATTTGGATAAGATGGTTACAACTTGGAAATGTATGTGATTTTTTTATTAATACTGACTACAAAAGGTGTAGTGTAATGGCATGAGTGTGTTAACAAAAAGTCTTATCTTTTATCTAAAATTTAACAACCATAAACATTAATATTTAATAATAATATTATATTTATTTTTTATATTTCTATATATATAAAAAGTGCCACATAGTGGCTGATACTTGCCTTTATAGTCTACTAATTATTGTTTTCTAGATTTGAAAAAATTAAATGTAATTTTTACTAATGAGAATAAAAATAAATGTAAGTTTTGTTAATTATATTGTGTTTTAGTATTGTCAATAGTGGCATGGTATGATGGCTAAGTTGTTGTGGTGTTGTTCTTACCATCAAGGTTCAAACCCCACTAGGGTGTAATTGTTGAAATTTTATATTGGGGACGAGGTCCCCCATTTTTGACCTCACTAGTTCATAGCTTTGGGTTAAAAGTATTCACCCCTTAAATTAATAACCTATAGTGTTTTAGTATTGTTAATTAGTTCTTTGAATGACCTAATCCTAACCCTAACTCACACCCTAACTCTAATTATATCCCTAACCCTAACCCTAACCTTAATATAATAAATTCTAAACCATTATTCCAATCCTAGACCTATCTCTAACCTATCTCTAACTGTAACTATGGTTGTAACACTATCCATAACTATGGTCATAACTATAACCCTAACAATAAATAATTGTAGTGACATTACAAAAAAATTATGAATTAATATTGAGAATAAGATTTGGAATTAAGATATTAGATGAATAAAAAATTGGAGCATTATATCTATTAATCATATTTTAGTGATTTTTTTTTAGACTGCATGGGTCAGGTATCCATCCCCCTATAAACTATAGTGTGCTTGATAAAAAAATTTCACGTGACCGATGATGCTGGCACGACACACCCTGCAGTACCACGGGGATGGTGGGGAGACTAGAACTCACATATTTTAGTGATTTTTATTAGTAACATTTTATTTTTAATTTATTTTAATTTTTGAATAGTTCTATGCATATTTTTTTATCTTATTCTTAATTCTAATCCTAATCCTAATTATAATTCTTTTATGATTATAATAATTAATAATAATTTAAGATTTAATTTAAATTTTTATTTTAATTATGTAAAATCAAATCTTGATTATCTTTATATGCTAATTTATGGAAGTACTTTAATTTAAATTTTATTTTATTCTTTTCATTTAGTGTGAATCTAAATCTCTTTATTATTTTAATAGTGTGAATCCAAATTTCTATAAAATATCTAATTGATTTTTGTGAGATTTTATTTAATAAAAAATAAAAAATTACATACACAAATAATTTTTTTAATGAATCTAGAAAAATCACTTAATTTAAATATATATATTAATATTAATATATAAAAAATAAAAAATAAAAAATAAAAAATATTATATATATCTTATTAAATTATCATAATATTAAATCATATTAGTAAAAGTAACATTTATTTATTTTAAAAAGTTTTCATGAAATAGCTTTATAAAGCTAAAACTAAAAAATCATTCAAAAATTAAATAAAATTAAGTAACATTTATTTATTTTACAAAGATTTAATGAATTGGCTTTATAAAGCTAAAAGTGAAAAATCATTCTTAAAAAATGTAAAAATATAGTTTACCTTGTTTTTCCCTACAAATTTGCACATAACACCCTAAAATTTTTAGCTTCAAGAGAAATAATTTTTAAAATTTTAAAGTTAAATATTTAACATGTTCACCTTAAAAAGATTAAATTATATTTCAAGAGCATAAAATTTTAGTTTTGAATTGATTCAAAAACAACTTATTAATAACTAATTATAGCAATAGTGGCTACTACTTGCCTTGAGAGTATTGTAACTAGCAATCACACCTTGGTGTTTAATGGGTACACCAAAGAAGTGTGGAAGGTCAATTGGGGAATTTTTGGGTCTATTTTTTTACATACATAGAAAATGATGTTGTTTGTGCAACAAAGGTCTCAATGGAGAAGTGATAGATTCAAATTGTAACATGCCAACCCTTCACTAAAGTAAAAATTTCCAAATTTTTCATTGAGCGAGTAAATAAACTATGAAACAAGCCATTGCAATAAATTTTTTCTTTTCTTTATTGAGAATATATGAACAAGATGCCATAAAAAATTATAATTATAATTCCATTTCATTACAATAACTTCACAAGTTACAACAATACAAGAATGCATACATTTTCATACAAAGCTCAAATGAGCTTTAGAAAAAATAACTTAAAGATAATCTAGGATCTTTCCTTTCAAATCTTGGTATATCACTTTCTATGGAGGAGAAGCATCACTCAAGCACTTTTCTTCCAACCACAGAATC
The DNA here is from genome assembly GCA_007115665.2 of Sequoiadendron giganteum. Lineage (NCBI taxonomy): Eukaryota > Viridiplantae > Streptophyta > Pinopsida > Cupressales > Cupressaceae > Sequoiadendron > Sequoiadendron giganteum. Next base: position 495,734,951 of record CM021106.1, read on the forward strand.
ATATGTGATCCCCTGCTCATCTATCATTTGATAGATGAACCTTCCCTTCAACAAAGAGATTGGTAGAGTAACTGTATAACGATAACCAACTAAGCATAGTGTTGTGTTCTACCTAACTAGAACTTTGTAAACCCACAATCTCATAAAGGCATGTAATACTGGATCATGGTGAATTGACAGTCGAGCCAGAGGAAACAGTCACACTACTTTGACCAAAGTGTTCTCAAATGATAATTCGAATGAAGGTCATTTATCATATACACTACTCAGGCCAATTTGACTTAAGGCCATCTTAAACTATGCATAGGTATTTACTTCGATGGATAATCTATCACCCTAGAGATAACCTATCACCATTTCTACATACTTGGAATAAATCTACTTTAGTAAAGTAAATACACAAGCTCCCTTCCATATTGGATAAAAAATCCTAGGAGTAAACACAATCTATTCTAGTTAAATCAATAACCTAGGTAAGAGTAACTCATATGCAACTCACGTTTAATCATATCTAGTATGTAATACCTATGATAAGCACCAACCTCCTATTATGGAGTACATACAAGAACATCATAAAAACAACATAATAGCTTCTATTTCCTTTTCAAAGCCATTCTAGTTTCCTTAGATGCAAGTACTCATAAAATACAATTCAAAAAATTCATGGAGAGCAATATTTTATAAATAAAATAACAAGAATAATATCGCCATGCCTATTATTGCTTATCCAATCAATTGACAACAATGCACCTTCTCCAAACATCAACTAGACTGGTTATAGCTTCTCAAGAGTCGTCATAATAACCTCTAATACTCAAGTTGATAGAATTATTCTCTCAAATACTACACTAACTCAAAATAATAGAACTCTCTCTCTCTCTCTCTCTCCAATAAAACTAAGTAAATCTAAAAATAAAGTAGAGTAAAAATGCTTGCAATAATGCATCCTCACAAATGAGTTTTCCCTGCTATTTATATAGCAGCAATGAGGCCTCACATCCTATAGATTAGGCATGGATATGGATAACACAAACCATGCACAATCTACTCACTTGACTTAGAAAAAAGGTGGCATTGATATAAGAAATTACTCAACATACACAACTACAGATCGACCTTTTTTCTGGACAAAAAAAAAGACATTCAAATCTGCACATGATTAATTTGAATTACCTCAAACAATGGACATCTACAACAAATAGGTTTCAAAATGTGGCACCAAATACATACTCTCAAATAGTAGTTGGCACAATTTCCATTCTATTTGAAACAATCAATAACCAATTTTCAACACTAAGCTTACATCAACTGAGTCTTAGTGTGACTCGATTCAGATATTTACTCATTTTGACAAAGTTGTTGACTTGTTTTCTCATGGCTTAACAAATGTTGATTCAAGCTTAAATACATGACTTTTAAAGTTTTACCAAGTCAAAGAAGATCCTAGTAAAGATGTCAACTAAGTCTTCACCATGCATCGACATAATGCAACAAGATTGAATGAAAAATACGTGTTCCACAAAGTGTGGTAGAAAGAGTAAAACTCGACCTCTCAAGATACTGACATATGCAACTTATATTCAACCTCTAATAATTGGCCTCTATCATGGTAAATGATAGTCGATTCCCAAGCAATGGTTAATATGCTAAATATATATTAAAATATATATAATGCTACACATACATATATAATAATACCAATACATATGTGTATATATGTATATGTATATTTTACGTCGAAGGTGTATCCAATTTGAAAGAGAGCAACCTAGGTTTTAAAATCCATGGTTGACCTCTCTCTACAGAACCTGGCCAACGATTTAAATGATTGGCACCGTTGATCATATCTGTTGAAAAGACAATGTATTTTAATGAAAAAAGAAATAAATATAGCTATCATGTCTTCCAATCGCATTATGTGATCTATATCTTGCAACTTGCAACAAATATCAGACATGCGCATAAATATTTTTCAAATTGAATGGTATTAACTACTGGTTGTTTCCTGCTTACCTTTAATGTCACCTACCCTACATAGGTATGTTTTACCGCCACATTCTTTCATACTTATCTGTCATATCTCATGTGATTTTCATTGCAAATTGACCACCTTGAATTCAAATATGAGATGAAGACTGAAGACATGGAATTATTGATACTTGCCATCATGGTTGCATGGGAATCACCTGGTTACCTCTTTAGTGAAGAAGGTATTAATTTATCTCTGCATTCCTTCTTTATGTGTTGTGCTCTAAGGTTCAATTTCTAGCCTTTGGATTGGAGTTACTCCACTGCTCTAGTGGGGTTGTTGCACTCTTTGAATGGCATCTTAAAGAGGTGAGTTTATCTCTTGAGTGTATCCTCTCCATTGCCTGTAAATCTAGCGCCCTATGCCTCCACCGAATCGCTATTCTCCTCCCTTCAAACCCAACAAGGTAGTATATTTAATATGCGTAGGAGCAGGCTAAATAAATCCTTCAAACATTTGACAGCTAACCTGCAAATAGTCGACCTGAAAAATGATAGAAGATTAAAAAGTTCTCCTTGCCTTCCTACAACCTCAACATCTGCAATGTTCCAATTTTCTTCATCCATTTATCCCAAATAGTGACATCCGACCGTTGGATTAAATCTTAGGCCCTTGGCTAATTAAATTTAAGGGTAGATAATATGTCTTTAGAGTTATTGAAAAAGGAAACTACAAAAAACTCATCTTATGTATATTTGCATAGCAAGCACAACCTAAAAATAAAATAAAAATAGTTAATATTAAACAACACATTGAACCTAGAGAGATTTTGGTGGGTTTCTTTAAAACTTGAAGCAAAGTAGCCTTTTTCTGGCTACATAGAAAGTGTATCTGGTTGGGCATTGTCTTTGACACTGCTCATAGAGTGTGAATCATGTGCTTATAGAAATATTTAACAAAACAAAGAATTATATTCAATGCTTCAAGCATAGAGATAATTCCCATATTTGCATGTTTTTAAAAAGAAGATCAATGCAAATACAGATAAAACTCTGTGAGATTAAGTTAAGATATCCAATGAATCAAATTTAAAAATGGTAAGAGACCAAACCGAGGAAATTTATATGATTCCTAAAGTTGAGCATTGGTGTACAAATAAAAAATTTTTCCTACATAAGTATCACAGTCAAAATAGCCAGAAGAAAGAAACATTAGAACTTATATATCCATCACTTAAGTAAGGATGGAGCCACATATGATTTAATCTCCATTTGGTAAGGCACTATAAGTGATATTGCCTTGCATACAAATACTTTGTTATATGAATTCAATTTTTTTTGAAAGCATCACTTAAAGAAAATATATCATATCATGAATAGGGAAATGCACTTTACTATCTTTTTGTGCTATAGAGAATGAAGCGACCTTGCATCTTCGACATTGTGAACAAACACCACATCTTTGATAGCTACAAAATAACTATCTCCAACCTTTGAATAAACTCAATAGCAGTGGCCTCCTTTTGCAAATTTGAAGTAAAATTACATCTCCCCATAATTAGATTAAACATGCTCAAATGTAATTATTACAGAGACTTACTAGACAATGACCCAAATTCAAATCTCTATGGCACTTAACTGAAGGAACACAACCTTAAAGGATGGCTAAAGCTTGGGTTTCTTTCTAGAGATAGAGTTTAATATCATCGATTTGTTGCTCCATTCTTGTAACCATGAAATTCACTACTGCTAAATTAGCAACATTGCTATTCACATCCACTATTCACATTCCATTCCATCACAAGTAAGAACTCGTAAACACCTTGATGTGCAAATGCATTTAAAAGAAAAATAATAATCGATTTCCAAAATAGGAAGCACTAATTGTCTTATTGCTTGACACATTTGTCATTGCAGCCTTTAAAATTCCACCTAAACGCTTACACATACCCTTCTACATAGACTAACGTGTATGCAACACCCAAAAGTTCTCACCCATTTTGTAGAGTCGTGAGCCCCCCTATCCCCTACTTGTCATCCAATTTATTGTAACCCTTAATTGCAACTCTTCCCATAAGTCATATGATGACAATCTACATTAGCAATTTATGTTAACGTGAACTGCAATGTGGGGGCCTGCCAGTTGGAATGGAATGGCTGGTCCACCATTTGCATCTAAACCACCATGAGCTCAACGTGTTGTTTCATGCCATTGTAATTGTCTAAGTCACATCCACTCATAATGACACATGATGCTTAAACTTATAATATTGCACTTACAAATTTACACCCAGCTTGTGTGATATAGTTGTCAACAACTTTTTTTGGTGTGTTGTGTTTTTGTTTTTTTAACCTATCCAAATCCCAATACTGTTTTGTCACAACTGGTTTACTATTGTGGGGCTGCTATATTTTGTGTATCATGTTAGATTGGGCAAATCATAATACAGATTAGTGGGAATTGTTATTTGTCTCTTCTCTCTATTTTTATCACTCCACATCCTCTACATATTTGTCTCATTCTCCATTTCCATCTCCATTTTTATCTATATCTTCCTCTCTATTTATATCTCCTTCCCCCCCTCTCTCTCTCTTCCCTCTTTTCTCTATCTCTATTTCCTTACCCCCCTCTCCCTCTTCCCTCTTTTATCTATCTATATCTCCTTACACCCCCTCTCTCACTATTCCCTTTTTTATCTCTCCCTCTTTCTATCCCCATGTCTCCCTCTCTCCCTATTGCAAACATAAAATTCACATGTTGTTAATGGAGCCTAATTATCTTCTTTATTTATAAAATTTGTTTCATTTGTGTTTGGATCCCTATAAGTGGATGTAATCATCACTTCTCCATTGAGACCTTTTTTTGCACAAACATCGTTTCCTAAATGACCTACTAAATAACCTCATGTATTGTACATTTGTCAAAAATAGACCACAAATTTCCCTGATTGATCCTTTCCATACCTCTTCGGCGTACCCATTGCACACACCAAGGTGCAATTTATAGTTATATATATGTTAGATAATGAAGAAAGAAGGCTAAAAAATGTTACTGTGTTCTTTGCTGCATTAGATTGTAAAAAAGTCCCATCACAAAAATTCTTAGATGATTGGATTTTAAATGTTTGGAGTAAAAAAATAGGGATCCATCATTCCTTTTGTAGGTTAATCCAAAAGGGTTGTTCTTAATTTTTTTAAAGACAGTGAAATGCAAAAAAAATCCATTGACAAAGAATTTTGGTCGGTTGGAAATGTGATGTTTAGGGCTATTCCTTGGTCACCAAATGTTATCAATGAGGAAGTGCTAGAATTATCTTATCTCGGATGGGTCAATATAAAAATGTTCTACTTGTTCTATGGGCGGTTCTCCCACAACTCCTTGCACATTATGGGAGGGCGATGAAGGTTGAGGAAACCAAAAATACCTTGCTACATATGGACACACATATCCTACTTGCTATAACCCTAGGGGTTGAAATCCCTGATGAATTCGAATTGAAAAATGACAATGCAATTTTTAACTACAAATTGGAAGTGCTTATGGGCACCAATGTGTGCTTTCTATGCAAAAAAGAAGGGCACAAAAGAAGAATCTGTCCAATAATAAAAAACAATTATGTAAACAAAACTAGGGGAAAGAAGCCAACTAGAGGAAAAAAGTGGACCCTAAAATTGATAATAGTGGGGAAGGAAGAAACCCTATTGAAATTAAAGATTCTTTGAACCTTACTCCAGGATTGGTGGAGGCATCGATTAGAAACACTCTGGTCCCAACCCATGGCTTAGGGGGGGAAGACTCTGCTGAACTGGTTTTATACTTAGAAGAAAAAAAACTTAGTTGCTAGAAACTCCCTTATTTTGGTCAAACCGAAGGTTGAAGATAATAGCCTGAGGTCTCAAATGGAGGTTGATTCAAACCTTCTTCAATGCGAGGGGATCATACCCCTAAAGGATCAAATTTGGAAGAGAGCTACTAGAAGAAAGGTGAAAATATCTCCCTTGGGGATAAGCTAAGTGCCCAAGAACTAGTCATGAAGCAGATGAGGGATCAAATTGAAAGAAATACAAAAAATATGAGGGATTTTAGAGCAAGCTAGAACAATTTTAATGCTAAAGAAGATAACTTAGAACATGTCTTGAAGAAGGATCTAAAGCTGGTAAAGAACTCTAGTATCCCTGAGATTGCCTCAGAGGAATATAAATAAAAAGTTCCCAAACCAGATTAGTAAGATGTAGAACAAAAAATTTGGATCCTCGACCCATCTCTTAGGATTTCTAACAAATATTTTGACTCACCAAAAATTATTAAAACCCCTACCATTAAAAATGTGAATGGAGAGGCCCCCCCATTGTTAATAACATGACTAGAGGGTGGAGTTATACCCCAAATGAGGCCATGGATAGGGAGGGAAACTTCACCCTTATTAGAAGTAAAGGGAATAACTACCTAGCACTTAACCAAGAGAACTTGATTCCTCAAGCTAAAAGCATGCCTAGCATTGTAAAGGCTAAGAACAAGATGGCACTAGACCTCTCAAATTTTAAACCTTTAAACCAATATACTCTTTATGCTTTTTAGGACTATTTAAATACCCATCAAGGGAGATTGTAACCTTGTCCAAAGATATAGGAACAAAGAGGTATGGTGTCGAGGGAAAGGATGCCGAGTCACCCCAACATGGGGTGGGGGATAAAGAGGATGATGAAGGAGGTAATGTAGTGACCAAAATGCTTAAGCAAAAAAGGAGGGGGAGAAGGAATAAATAGAAGGAAGACACAATCCCCTATCAAAAAAATAAAGTAGGCAAGTCAGCTCTCCCTAAATATTTTGAATCCTTTAGGAGTCGAGAAGAAGGTCCTCAAATAATAGAATCCGATGTCTCTCAACTGTATTTCCTAGAACATTAGGGGCTAGAGTCCCCAAAGAGGAAATATAATGTAAGGGGATTTTTGAACCAAGCTAAACAAAAAGATATTGTGATGCTCCAAGAGGTCAAAGCTATGAATTTCTAGCTTGAGACTAGCCTAAAATTTATTTAGAAAGAATCAAACCAGTACACTACAAAGCATGAAAATGGGAAAGGGGGTGTTGCAATCCTTGTGACAAATGGATGGTCCAAGTGGGTGGTAAATCAAGGTACCTCACCTTGTAATAGAGCAGTGTGGATAGTGATTGAAAGAGACAACCTAAAATTAAACATTTGTGTAGTGTATGCCCCCAATGACTATAGATAAAGGAGTATGCTTTGGGATTGGCTAAGTAACCTACATGATATCCCTTGGATCATTGGAGGGGACTTCAATATGATAGATAGCACACAAGATAAATCTAGAGGGAGTGATATGGGATGGAAAGGAAATGAGAAGTTCTTCTGGTACAAAATGAAGAACAAACTTCAAATATTTGACCCTATTGAAGGGCAAAGAAAAGAAAAGAAAAATATATGGTTCACATGGTGCAATTTCCAAAGAGGGGAAAAAAGGATTTATTATAGACTGGATAGAGTCTATGCAAATAAATAAGACTTCTAGCTTGACAAAGTAGATGAGTCCAATACAAGGGTAAAAGTAACCCCTTGAACCCTCTCAAACCAACACCTAGTCTTGGTCAAAGAAATTTTGAAAAAAGGGAAGCTTGGTAAAATTAAGGAGGAAAAGTTCTTGCTAAATGCTAAGTTGTTAGAGGATAAGGATTGTTGTAATGCCATTTTCAAAGTCAAATAAATAAACAAGTGGTTGCACAAGGTGATTTCTTGCATTGATAGATGGAATAAAAATGTTGAGGCTTGGAGGAAAATCTTCCAAATAATTGGACAAAAAAAGGAAAAGGATCAAATGAAAAAAGAAAACCTGCTGCACAGGGTAATCTCCTAACAACTAAATGCGCCATCCAAGAGGATCCAAAGAATGCTACCCTAAATGAAGTGTTAGTGTCCATGAAGGGAGAGCCGAGGAATCTCTAGCTACTGAAAGACCAGGGAAATAAGGTTCGGTCAAGGTTAAATTGGTCCTCCCTTGGGGATAGGGGGTCCAAATTATTCTTCAACTAACTAAAGAGTAAAGAAGCAAAATAAATAATTAATATGATATGGTATAATGAAAATTTCAGTAAAGAGCTTGAGGAAATTCAAAAATACTTCTTTCAAGTCTAAAAAGATCTATTCACTTCTAAAGGAAATAATGAGCAAAGCCAAAAGGTAAGGGAGGAGTGTAAAAAGCTAATTCCAAAGAAGATCTCTAATCAAGTGGATAGGAATCTAAATATAAACCTAACCTTGGAGGAGCTCAAGAATGCAATCTTAGCTTTGAGAAATGACAAGCCCCCAGGGGTGGATGGTATCCTTGCTGAATTCTATAAGAAGAATATAGACTAGGTGAGTGAGGAACTCCTAAACGTCTACACAGAGGCAACTAATTTCGGTTCTCTGGGCAAAAAGATAAATAAAGGCATCATTAAATTGATCTCGAAGGAAGGGGACAAGACACTCATAAAAAATTGGAGACCTATAACCCTTTTAAACGTCTCTTATAAAATATTTTCCGAAGCCATGGCCATAGCCATAGCCCTAAGGATGACTGAGCTACAACCAAGGATTACCAACAACACACAAACAAGGTTTATTAAAAGGAGGCACATACTTAAGAACCTTCTAACAGGCTGGGAGGTAATGGAGTGGGCTAGAACCTCAGGCCAAAATATGGGGATTCTATTGGTTGATTTTGAAAAGGTATATGACAAAATTGAGTGGCCATTCATTATGATGGTCTTGGAAGCCTTTGGCTTCCCAAAGAGATTCTACAGAATGATAAAAACACTAATAAAGGATAAAAATTCACAAATAGAGATAAATGGAGGGATGCTAGAGGGCTTTAAAATATAGAGATCAATAAGGCAAGGCTGCCCCCCTAGCCCCATCACTATTTTTAATAGCAGTTGATGCTCTCCACTACACCCTCAGAGACAATCACCTAAGCCCCAAATTAAATGGCCTAATCCTCCCAAATAAAGAGGAATTAATAAACCTATAATTTGTTGATGACACAACTCTAATCATAAGGTTGGAGGAAGATAATGTGGGCCACATGGCTAAGTTAGAACTCTTGGAAAAAGCAACAAGTTGAAGGATCTCAAAAGCCAACTCTATCATGCTTAGTTGGGATGAGAAACAACCTCCTTGGTTTGAAAAATTGGGTCTGCAATGGGGGGCCCAGCTAAAATAGTAGGGTACATGGGAATCTCATTTGTAGTAAGCCCCAACCTGAGAGATATGTGGGAGTGGGTGAAGAATAAAGTTGAGAAAAATATAAACAACTAGAATAAAAGGTACCTCTCCCTAGTTGAGAGGGCTCAAGGATGTCAAAATATCCTAGCCTCCTACAACATATATTACTCCTCAGCTTGGCTATTCAATATCTATCAAGTGGAAGAGATATAAAAGAGGATCAAGGAGTTCCTTTGGTTAGATGGTAAAGGAAATAAGAAGGTGCATGCAATCAAATGGGAAATATGTTGCATGACAAAGAAGGTGGGGTCCTAGGCATTAAAAACCTAAAGCAACAAGGCATTATCCTAGCAGTAAAATGGATTTGCAAGGCCCTCATAGGTGAAGAGCCTTGGAAAGTTTTGGTCAGAAATAACATAAAGCAAGCGACCCCAAAAAAGCCAAAACTTGGAAACACATGCCTCTCTATGACTTAATCTTTGGCAAGTTTACAATAACCCTTGTTGGTTCCAAAGTATTTAAAAGCTTATGGAAAGCTTGGGAAGCTTCCACAGATAAAATTATTGAGAAGTTACAAATTGACATGAAAATTAATAGGATGTTCATGGAAAGGTCCATTTGGTGGAATGTGTTCCACAATAACAAATCCTTGCATTCTTACAAGGTTGTTCCGCCAAGGCTTGGAACCAAAAAGGCTTGAACAACTTTGGAAAAATTGTAAAGAGGGCAAACTGATAAGCTGGGAAAATTTGAGAGATGAGTTTGACTTACCTCAATCACGAAAAATAAATTTTGAAATGATAAAAATAAATCTGAACGTATCCACTACTAACATGTTGAATGATAAGCTTTTGATGCATGAATGTAATTGGATGGAAAATACCATAATTGTAGATATAAAAGAAAAATAAATATATGGGCTTCTAAGAAACAATCCAAACCTTGCAGAAGACCTGAACCAAAAGTTGAAGCTGAACCCAAACTGTAAATAATGGAACCAAATATTTAAGCACAGTTGGAATAACATATTAGAACCCAAAAAATCAGCATTTAGATGGATTTTTTTAATTCAAAGGCTACCAAATGTGAGCAGTAATAATAACCCAATCATCTGCAATATTTGTAATTTTTTTGATTCCATTATGCATATTTTCTTTGATTTCTTCTTTTCAAAAGAGATTTGGAATATCTTTAGAATAGATTTACTAAAAGATGAGCAAGTTAAAGAGGAAAGAAAATAGATATTATTATGGGAAAAATGAAGGTTCTTGATAAAAATAATAATCTGTTTTGGCTAATCTTATCAACTAAAATTCTATGGTTTATTTGGAAAAAAAGGAATAAGGAAATCTACTAGGGTTGTAGAAGAGATCTTATTGAGTTTTTGAGAAAAATCACACTCCACACTATTTATATACAGGTTTCTACCACCATCTAGGTGGACCAAAAAAAAAAAAATGATGGAGAAAGGAATGGTAGATACCAACAAGTAGGAAGTGGCATTTGCAAAGTAGTGGCTGTACCACAAAGAGAACAACAATCCTGAGAAGAGTGGCCACCTGAACAATAGATTCCAAGATCCTAGTTGAGTTGCTAGTAAAAATAAAGAGGAAGAAGACTAGGAAGAAGGTCACATCTTTCATTTTTCAGATTTAAATGCACAGATGGAACACCCTTTGTATGATGTAGATTGTAAAGGTGAAGAAACCTATAGGAAATAACAACTATGAAATGGACTAAATTGGTAGTCGCTTATGTCACATGATGAATTTCTAACACCAACACCCTAGATGCTAGTGTACAATACTGTATCTTTCAACTGTAATTAATACAAAATAAATACATTTGATATAAAAATAAGTATAAGAAAGATAGTATTCACATAATAAACACAATATATCGAGTGTATACATATAAATGTATATAAGTATATGCCTCTATGTACACGCATACATATGTATACTTGTATCGATACATTCGTATGGGAATGGCCATTCACCAATGTACGAGTGTATCAATACATACATACATATGGATATGTGTTTATACTATACATATATATATGTTCACATTCAATTCACATATAACCATTCACAATTACCATTGTATTGATAAACGTTTATGTGTGGTACATCTATACGTATGCATATATATGTCATTAGATACCATTGACATATATGTGCATATATATACACATACTCCACGTGTTTCCTTCTTATCAATATAATCATAATAGTACAAGAAAGAACTCTAAAGCTCAAATAGATAGACATCACCCAATAATACATCTCAGTAGTAATTGAAAGACTTTTACTTATGAAAACACATCAACTAAGGATGACTTACCCTCTTCCCACATACCGACTCAACTCAATTATTCTACTGTGGTGTGTGTATATGCTTAGATTATTTTTGTTACTGGTTACCCGACCAATTTCTTCTCCCAAGTGATACTTCTCCTCCACCTAGAGGAATGAACATATAACTGCATCCAACTATCACATGCACATGGTAGTCAACTGTTCACAAAAAATGCATTAAACATAATTTACATCTCCATATTTAGAATATTAATTTAATAACCATCCATTTCACATATATGTATTTCTTCATATTTAAAAGAAATAAAATTCATTCACAATGCATCAATAACAAAGTACAAGCACATTTTATTCACCATCAAAATACAAATTACATTCACATTTACCTTAAATAGTAATATTAAATAGTAATTACATAATTGGGGTGTAACACAAATCAACTATGCCTTTGTTTATAGGGATCCAGACACAAGTAAAACAAAATTGCTGAATCAGGAAGATAATAAAGATTCATTACCAATAGGCTCATGCTATGTTTTCAATAGGGAGAGAGGGAGAGTGAGGGAGATATAGGATAGAAAGAAGGAGAGATATAGGGGAAATAGAGAGATACAGAGATAGATATATAAAGAGGGATATGGAGAGGAGTGGGAGAGATAAAGAGAGAGGACAAAGGGATAGATAGATATGGAAGAGATAAATATACATAGAGGGGGAGAGAGGGAGAGAATGAGAGATATAAATACAAAGATAGAGATAAGAAGTGGTATATAGAGGGGTAGAGAGAGGGATGATAAATGGGTAGAGAGAGATGGATAGATAATATGGTAGAGATAGAGGGAGATGTGTAAGAATTTAAATATGGAGAGATAGAGATAGAGATAGAGTGTGAGATAAGGAGGGATAAATAAGGAGAGTGAATGTGTTTGTGTATGAGTAAGAGAGAGATGTGGAGAGAGATAGAATAGATAGAGAGGGAGGTATATGGAAGGAGAGAAATAGATATAGGAGAGAGAAGTAGAGAGATATAAAAAATTAATAGGGAGAGGGAGAGAGGGAAAGATAGGAATACAAAGGAGAGAGAGAAATAAATATAACTTGGGAAAGATAGAGGGCTAGAGAGACAATGATAACAACAACAAGATAAATATATAAAGGGAAATATGGAAGGTGAGAGGGAGAGGGAGAGATAGAAAGAGGGTAGGAAGTGATAGAGAGAGAGAGAGGTAGAGAGAGGGATATATAAAGAGAGACTATGAGAGATAGAGTAAATAAGAGAGAGAGATAATGGGATATAAATAGAGAGGAAGAGGGATAGATGGGAAGATAGAAATAGAGGGGGAAAGAGTGAGAGATAAAGGAGATGAAAAGGACAATTAATAGAGAGAGGGGGGAGAGAGATAAGGATAGAGATAGAGATAAAGATAGATATAGGAAGGGGTAAACAATGAGTGTGTATGTGTGTGAGTGAAAGAGATATAGAGATAGAGATAGAGAAGGATAAACAAGGAGTGTGTGTTTAAGTGAGAGAGATATTGATATATATATATATATATATATATATAGAGAGAGAGAGAGAGAGAGAGAGAGAGAGAGAGAGATGTAAGTCCAAAGGTGAGGAGATAAAGATAGGGAGATAGAGAGGAAAAGAGAGAAATAGAGATAGAAAGAGGGGGATACAAAGAGAGAGGAAGAGAATGAGAGAGGGAGAGATGGAGGGATATAAAGATAGAGATAAGAAGTTATATATAGAGAGAGGTATAGGGAGGGATATATATAAAGAAAGGTAAGGAGAGGTGCATATGGGGAGATATACATAGAGAGATATGGGAAGAGAAAGAGAGAGACCTCTTTATATCTCTATCTCCCTCTATCTTAATATTTTTTATTATCCCTTAATCTCTCTTTTTATTTCTCTGAGCCCCTATTTAAATCTTTATATTTGTCTTCCCTTCTCTCTTTCTTTATCTATATTTCTCTCATTTATTATATCTATCTATTTATATCTCCCTATCTTCCTCCCCTTACTATTTTTTTCTAACCCTATTTATATCCCCCCTCTCTCTCCCCCCCCTTTCCCTCTAAATATCTTGGTCTTTATTTATATTTGCCTCTTATTCCTCTTTATCTCTATATCTCACTCTATATGTGATTATATCTATCTCTGGACTCCTCTATTTTCCTCTCTCTTTCTTTATCTATCTTCCTATCTCTATCTCTATCTCTTTATCTCTCCATATTTATTCCTTTATATCTATATCTCTATTTTGGTATCTCTATCTTTTTTATCTCTTTGTATCTGTTTGTCTCCCTCTCCATTTCTCTATCTCTCTCTCTCTCTCTCTATTTTCATCCTAAGTGTGCAATGGGTACATTGAAGAGGTTTTAAGGTTGAGTTATATTATTAATCAAATGACATGCTACCCTCAACATAACTCCCTAGGAATGTGATATCCTTGGATTGTTGGCATGAAATGACTAATTAAAAGTTAACCCCCTCTCTCTCTCTTTAAATTTTAATTTCTATTTTAAGTTTGAAATACATTTTATTATATAAATCATATAATATGACTAATTAAAAGTTAACAAAAATTCCAAATAGAATTATTCTATAATAACTAAAGTTTTAATACAATAAATAATTATAAATTAAATTAATTCTATCAAATTTTTAATTATTATTATAATTTCATAAAAATATGAACAATAAAAATAAATTCCAAACTTAAATCTAAATCTAAAACTAAAATAAAATAAACTCAATGGAAAGTTAAAATATATGAAAATTCAATTGTTAGTAAACATAAAATTTTTATGGGTTGGGGCCCTAGTTTGGTTGGCTAAACCTTTTATATTGCAAGTCTCTTCCCCCATTCTTGAAGTCTAAAAAAAATTAAACATAACAATTTCAAAAAATTAATAACAAATAATAAACTTATCAACTTAAAAATTGGTTAATTTTTTATTTTTTTAATTTATTAGAATTGAAATATCAATAAAACATATACCTAAAAATATAATTAATATATTACAAACAATATTAATAAACTTATCAATTTTTTTTTTTTTAAATTTATTAGAATTGAAATATTAATAAAACATATACCTAAAAATATAATTAATACATTACAAACAATATTAAAAGAAAATAAAAAATATATAATATTATTAAATAAATTAAAAATTAAAGTAAAATTATATTTCAAATAAAATATTTAAAATAAAAATTAACTATATTAAACTTGTTAAAATTAAAATTCTAATTTTTTATATTAAAAAGTTACAAGTAACATCTTGATGTGAAAAATAAAATGAAACCTATTCAAAAGATAAAAAGTCAATTCATAATTATTGATATATATATTATTTGTCTAGTTTGAAAATTTAAAAGAAAAAATTAATTCCTCTCTTATATTTTCTTGATTTAATGTTAAGACTAAATAAGAATGTAGGTTTTTAATTATATATTATATTTTAAAAAAAAATTGATGGTTGAGATCATTTTAATAGTATTGCATTCTTCTCTACAATTTTCAACCATTAATTTTAAAATGGCCACCTTGGCTGTAGTTATTGTTTTTTAGATTTGGGAAAAAATAAATGTAAGTTCAAATAATGTGAATAAAAATGAATGTGAATTTTGTTAATTATAGTGTTCTAGTATTATTAATTAATTCTTTGCATGACTTAATGGTAACCCTAACTTGCATCCTAACTTTAATCTTAACAATACATTCTAAACTATTATTCTAATCCTAGATCTATTTCTAACCCTAACTATGGTCGTAACACTATGTTGTAACCCCAACCCTAACAATAAAGAATTGTAAAGTGACATTACAAAAAAAATCTATGAATTAATATTGAGAATAAGATTTAAAACAAAGATAAGACCATTACATTATTAATCATATTTTATTTTTAATCTATTTTAATTTTTGAATAGTTATAATCATAATTTTTACCTTATTCTTAATTCTAACCCTAATCTTAATTATAATACTTTTAAGATAATAATTATTATTAATAATAAAATTATAATTATAATTTAATTAAGAATTATAATAATTTTCGTTATTTAAATTTAATTTTTATTTGTATTTATGTATGTTTTAAAGTTAATAAAATTTGAAAAATAAAAAAGTGGCAATATCACATAGTTCAAGATTTAATTTAAATTTAAATATAAATTTTTATTGTTTTAAAAAATTATTTATGGATGTGCTTTAATTTAAGTTTTATTTTATTATTTTAATAGTGTGAATCTTAATTTGTATAAAATAGCTAATTGATTTTAATTTTAATTTTTATTGTGTGATCTCTAGGAAGATTATTTATGGATGTGCTTTTCAATTTATTATTTTAATAGTGTGAATTTAAATCTCTATAAAATAGTTAATTGATTTTTGTGTGATTTTCTTTCATTGAAAAAAAACAATCACATACATTAAAATTAAGTAACATTAATAGTTTACCTTGGTTTCGCTACAAATTCGTCCATAACACCCTAAACTTCTTAACCAATTATGTAAGAAAAATATTTTTAAATATTTTTAAAATTAAGTATTTAACATGTTCACTTAAAAAAAATTAAATTAAAATTAAGTTTTTAATTGATTCAAAACCAACTTATTAATGAAATGAGTTGAATAATTGATTGCATGACGATAAATTCTAATAATTCAAAGTGTATTAGCAAAAACTCTTATTTTTATCTTAAATTTGACAAGCATAATTATTAATGATGAATATTATATTTCCAAAATAAACAACACATTTCAATATATAATAATAAAAAAAATAAAATAACTTTAAATTAAAATCCATAAAAACATTATCTTTTATCTTAAATTTGACAACCATAATCCTTAATGATAAATATTATACTTTCCTAAGAAAGAACATTTCAAAAACCATTATTCAGAAATGTCAGATCAATTAGAGCTTATAGCTATTAGACATCCCATCCAATTAGTTGACTGATTATAAAAACCCCCAAACTTGTCAAAGACATAAAATTGGAGATATTTTGTCGGCCTTCCAACCCACAGACTAAATAGTATTATCATGGCTTGCCATCTTCCCTGGGAAATGTCTCATCGATGGATGGAATGACCTGAAGATGCAGTTTGCCGAGTTAGAATTTGTATGATTATTTTCAATAGTCTGAATACTTAAAAAATAATTTTGATCGAAATCTTACCAAATCCTCCTGCTTGTTATTGAAGTTTTTCTCTAAAGTTTCTGAAACAGTTGTATTTTGTGCGAGCCGATTTTGCTCTGCATAGAACTCGCTTGCACGTTCATCATTATGCTTAGATTGCACTTCTTCGAATACATCTGTTATTTCCCTGTCTGGATCTGCAACTCCATGTTGTAAATTCCTCTTCTTTCCTCTCCCTGTCAGTTATTCATGTCAGCAAGATAGGCATTGATCTATAATAACATATAAATGATTTTAGGAAAATTCATCTGTCAGCAATTTACTGTCATGAAAAATTCACCGTCAACAATTCACTATCATGAAAAATTCATCTTTGATTTTATTAAAAATATTAATGCAGTTAATTTCTTGTCCCGTGAATTTCTGACGATAAATTTTACTTGACGATGAATTTTCAGTTGATGTATTTTCCATGACGATAAATTGCTTGCGATGAATTTTCGATGAATTTACCGGATACCCATATAAATATAACCAAAGATATACTAGACACAATGACAGAATCAATGAATTGGTAATACTCATTGATTTTTTTTATCGAAGATCCACCAATCTCTCAACAAAATCATCTGCTCAAGGGGAAAGAACTAACCATTGCTGCCGCATATCTTCTTCAATCCACACATTTTTGAATGGTTTTGAACATCACGATAGATGCTACGCTTTTCTGATTCACTTTCACTTTGGCTCTCCTCAGGAAATCCAAACAGTACTTGACCATTGGAAAACCCAGATTCAACTTCCTATGCACCCACCGCCAATCTCTTTTAGCACTATCTTATGTTCACATCCAAAATCATCCCAATTCTCTTATTCAATCAAAGAAGAAAGAAAAACTAGTGTAAGCATAGGGCAAATAATAATGCTCAAAATGCATACCTCGTTCAAATCCAGGCTAAATACAGAGGCTATTTCTCCTCTATCTGTTTGCCGTCTTTTACAGGGATATGTATAATCGCCTTTCTGATAAAGACTTGAGACAAAGGCTTCCTCCATGGAATTAAGATACAAGCTATGTTTTTCATTGGTCCATGATGATTCCGATGATGTGGGATCCTCCAACCACTGTAAAAACATACCAACTGTTAGTTTAAATTAACTGAACATTAATCTATGAGACGAAGCAAAAGAATTACAACTATATAAAACGCCAATTCTATAAAAATATAGACAAGATCATGCAGAAACCAATACAGTAAAAACTTTAACCTTTCATCTTACCAGGTTGGCATGTTGCTCACTATTCTCTGTCATGGTTTGGGCATTCCCTATGCATATCATGGATCTGAGCGAGTCACAGCTTGAATGGTCAAATAAACACTCTTCAGTCTCAGACGTGATATCTTTCTCACTCATCATATATGGAATCCTTGCTTTATTTTTTCAGCAGAGTTTCAGATATTTAATGTACAAAAATCCCAAAAGCTCAATAATATCTTACCAATTCCCGTATAAACCAGATACTATTTTCAGCCTATGAAAATGCAAAAGTAAAACAAGCAATCTGAAGTGCACTGTTTTGGGACCGAAATGAGTAATGGAAGGCCCATAAAAACTGCATAAGTGGAATAATATTTGCCAGCTTTTACCACAAAAATCCCTAACAGTCTTAAATATCTTCATCTAAACTGCAGGGTTAAATGAAGATATTAAAATGGATTCCTTGGTTGTCAAAATATCTTACGGAAATATCTCCCCTGGTCTATCCAGCATCGACGCACGTATGCATGTTAATATCTTGGACTTATGTCGACTCATTTATTTCTCGTCCAATACTATTATTTCAAAAAAAAAATTATTCACAATTTTTTTTAAAGGGTTGTACTTAATCTCTTTCACACTTCACATTTCATTTTATAAATTTTGATGGCTTTTTTTTGTGCTTACATGATTTAGGAATGCATATGCTCTCCCCTCACACCATGAGGTGATTTTGGGAGTTAAAAATATTCCTTTTGTCATTGTTTATTTTTCTCCAGAAGGTAAATCTATGTATGCTTATCCTCATGCCACAAGGTGATCTTGGAAATAAAAAATGGTTAAATTCTTTTACTTTATCTTTTCTATCTATCCTTAGATTTCATCACAAAATTGTGAACCAAATCCATGTGTTCCAATGGGATGTCAAAATAAGAGAGAATTGATAGACTCCCTTAGGGGTACACTATCATTTTGAGCTAAGCTTTCAAGTGGAGGAGAGTGGGTTACCCTCTCATACTAGACCATTAGACATACTCAACTCTTCAATAAATTAGGTTTCACGTGCCTTTGGGTATATTGATGACATCCTTAGAATTACCTACGCAAGACTAGCATAGTAGATCCATCAATTGTTTGGTTAGTGATGGAAGGGTTAAAACCCTTGATCATATTTTACATATTCTAGGACTTGTGAGATATTTACTCTCAGTATCCATGTTGAATGATTTTGGAATGCATGTGACATTTGACAATTCTTGTTGTAGGTTGGTAAGAGGGAGTTCGATGATTGCTAAAGGATCTCAGATAAGGATTTTGTTTAGGCTTAATGCCTCCACTTTTTTTAACTCTACCAATGTAACTAGAACTGAAAATGCATGTATGTTGTGGCACCATAGATTTGGTCACATAAGTGAAAAGGGTCTTAAGACTAGTTTGAATAAAAATTTGGTTGATGATATTTACGATTATTTTATTCATAAAAATGGTTTTTATGAGAATTGTGTGTTTGGTAAAAAGGAAAAATTCATCATTTACTAATGAAACTAATAAAGCTAAGAGATTATTCATTCGGATGTGTTTGGACTAGTGGATGTTGAATCTTTTGGAAAATCTCATTATTGTTTTAGTTTCATTGATGATGTCTTGAGATACACCTAGATTTATTTTATGCATGGAAAATTAGAGGGTTTCACTAAGCTCAAGGAATTTAAAGCCTTAGTTGAGAAACAAATGGATTATAAGATAAGGGTTGAGATCTAACAATGAGGATACATATTTTTCTAGGGAATTTGATGAGTTCTATAAGCATGCGGGTATTGTTTGGAAAAACACTACTCCTTAAACACCCCCAAAAAATGGGGTAGTAGAAAGAATGAACTGAACCTTGATGGAAAGAGCTAGGATCATGTTGAGTGGTGCTAAGATCGATAGAATATTTTGGTCAAAGGCTACAATTACTGCATGTTATTTGATTAATAGATCTCCTTATTCAACTCTTTTTGATAAAACTCCTTATGAAGTGTAGATAGGTAGAAAGCCTTTTATTTCACATTTAAGGGTCTTTGGTTGTGATGCTTTTGTCCATGTGCCTCAAGAGAAGAATTCTAAATTGGATCTGAAAGCAAAAAAATACATTTTTTTTGGCTACGATGAGAATGTAAAAGGTTATTTAAGATTTGGAATCCACTAACCCGTAAAATGGTTTTCTTTGGAGATGTGTTTTTAAGGGAGTTTAGAGCTTACTTAGGTGAAGAACAACCAAAGGAGAAAGATAAGATAACAATAGTGCACTTCGAGACAAAGATTGAGAAGCCGAAAGATACACATGTGGAAGAATAATTAGATGGATTTTAGGATGGAGAAGAAGAAGAGGGTTTAAAGAGTTCAAATGATGTGTAGAATGAGCATA
>CM021106.1:495755396-495868022 GCA_007115665.2 Sequoiadendron giganteum
TGCCACTTGTCAAGATGCTAATGGAAGGAGGTGGAGCAAATTTTGGTCAATGTGCATGATAAATGCTATTAGATTCAAATCTGAAATTTGAAAGTTGGCTTGTTGGAGGGAGATGAAGGATGAATTAAATTCCACTTGGCTCAAGGAAAAATGACATGTAAGAGGTTTAAATGCCTTGTTGGATGTACAAACCCTTTTGGAGGGATTTTTCAAACTTGGAGAATATTCCAACATTGATGCCTTTTTGAAGGTAATTGAAGATTTAATAAATTAATTAAAATGATATTCATGAGCAAGTTGAAAAATCTAGAAGATTTGATGGATTAGGATTAGAATTAATCAGGATTTGATTAATTTAGATAGAATTTAGCTATTTTGACAATTTGATTTAGATTTTAGGATTTAAATAAATCAAAGTTGAGAGGAATAATGGATTTAGATTTTAATTAAATAAAGTTTGATTTATTTGATAAAGAGAGTGGTGTTAGATTAAATCAAATAAAGATTAATTTATTTAATTTAAAGGAGATGACTTTAGAGATTAATTAAATAAAGCGAATTATTTAATTAAAAGAGGGACTATAAGATTAATTAAATGAAATGATTATTTAATTAAGAGATGAAATAGGATGAATTTAATCAAATAAATATTATTCAATTAAATTGATTAGTAAAGGAGATGATTCAGGACAAATTAGTGTTAGTGAAATCAAGATCAGGTGCATGTATATTTTACGTGTCTACACTTTGAAAGCTCAACAAATTTTGACATCTCTTCTTCACTTCTTCCAACCTTAGTATCTTCCTTGATTTCTTCTTTCTTTTCCTCTTCTTCTTATTTTCTAGAGGATTCTTCTGAAGACTTATCTCTATTTTCTTCTTCCTTCTTATCCTCATCATATCTACCATCATCTTTCTTTTCACCTTTATTTCCTTCATTTCCATTCTTGTCTTGTTATTCTCTATTTTTGGTATCATCATTTTATTCTCTTGGATTACTATCGGTGTCACCTTTTTGTTGATCTTCATAATGTTTACTAGTTATTTCTTTTGTATCATTTAGAGGAACATATGTCTCCAAAACATGTGTTTCACCAACATTTTCCATAATAGTATTATCCACTATTTTCATAATATTGGTAGGCTCTTGTGCTTGAGCAATATGAGATGAACTAGTTTTCATCCCATAATTCTTCGCCATTTTTCTAACTGTTTCAAGCATTTCTTTCCTTATTTTCTCTATACTTTCATTTTGTTTAGTCATTAAGGTAGCGACTCTTTGTTTTACCCTAAACAACTAGGAACATTCTTTGAGCAGGGAAGTAGAATCTTTCTTGGACATGGAGGACCCATATGTGTTTAGGGCATCGGACTTAAATTTGTCTTCAATGGTTATAACTTCATGCCTTCTATGAACTAATGCTTCCCACACATTATCAGTCACCTTCTTCCTTATAGATTCCACAGACTCATTTAAGATAGCCATATATTGAACAATAGCATCTATAATTGTTTCTTTATTCTTTTTATCAACTTCATCAAATAATCTAGTTGTAGCTACATGTCCTTAAAACTTATCATCTTATTAACTAGGGTTTCCATATCTAAAGGAGAATTATCTCTTATTGGAGAAGAGTTGGGGTTGTTCTCCATAGGTCTTGATGTGCTTTCATCGTTCTTCTTTTCATGCGCACAAATTTTTAATGCTTCTAATTCATCTTTTTTCTCTTCATCATTAGATAGGATTTCAACCTTATCTTTGGTTTAAGTTTCTTCATTTCTTGTGGAGGTTTTGCCTCTCTATTTTCTCTTCAATTGACTCTCTTCTTCTATTCCAAGTTTTATTTCTTCTGGCACTGCATCACTTATGTTTCTTTTCCTATTATCTTTTTGCTTCACTTTCCTTCCGAGGGTGGTAGGTGGTACAACAGGGGGTTCATCCCTTTTCTTAGAGGCCCTAGTTTTGGGTCTGGAGAGGACAATTGCATTAACTATAGAACAACTATGCACTACCTACTTTCCTTTCATTGTAGCAACTGCACTGGGAGTTGCTGGTAATGCAGAGGAAGTGGTGGAAGATGCTCTTCTTGATCTCGTAGGTTTGAAGGGGATATCAATTGATCTATCCATTCTTTCATTTGTAAGAACCCCCTCAAATTATTGACATCATCCTTAGATAGAAAATGTATATTGAAGTATGCCTCAAATTTTTTTTTCACCATGTTAGTCCTTTGGGGTGTTGAAGTCTCCAGATGCACTTCAATAGAATTTTCTTCATAAGTGCCATGTCGAGGCTGAGTAGCGTCCTTAGGACTATTCAAAAACATTTCAATCAGTCCTTTAACTAATTGTTCATCAATTTTATATCCAATATGGATCATCCACAAAGTCCTCGATTCTACTACTTCAATGATACATTCATCAGTAGTCACAAGAAAGGTTATATATTTTACATATTTCTTCACTAGGCTTCTTGGAACTCTATCTCTCTCATACATATTATTCTGGAAAATTGCAAAGAATATAGTAAGAGCATTCATTTGTACCTTGTAGTGTCCAAGATTATGTACATATTTAAAAATATGATGTGCTACTGGTCTGTTGCAATCCCATATAATATTTTTCTTTCCAGGTGGCTCTGTCAAGAAGTAAAATAAAAAATAGACCAATAGTGAGCCAAACTTGTAAGGACATTTCTTTGCTTTAGTCTGGTTTAGGTTATCCATAATTTTCTACTAGAGAAACTCACACAAGTCATAATCCCTTCCATTAACCATCTTTTCATGTGCAGTATGAATTATTGTAGCTAACACAAAATTTCCTCGATTTGTAAAATATATTTTTTTGACCAATCATAATAGTAGCGTACCTCATAGTCGGGTTTGTGATAGGATTTATAGTTAGCGCCCTTCCATAATATGTGGCACCATTCAACTTCATTACCACATTGTTCTTTACAGCTTTCAACATTGGTATAGGTCCAATGCTACAAAGACTAGTTACATCCCTAATGAATTATTTAGTAATCACTCCACCAATGCTTGTCCATACAAATTTACTGCGCACTCTTCTAAGTCCCATCCTCACAAATTTTGTGAACATCTCACGACAAAAGTCTAGGAATATATTCCATACATCTAGCTTCCTCCATAATAGGTTTTCATATTTTGGTTTCACAGAGTAACCATCTCTTGACAATTCATTTTCCCACTCATTCATGAGTTCTTGGTGGTCAAATTCTTCCAGTTTTGTGTGAATGTAGACCTTAGTATCTTCAGTAGGAAAAAAAAAGCTTGGGATTTGTGAAAATGCACCCATAGGTTCCATTTCATAGACCTTCCATGAATATATTTTGACGCTAGGTCAGGGTCTCTCAGAGGTCTCAAAAAAAGTTGGTGTGGCCATCTTTCCTTAATTCTTCTGAATGTGCTTATGAGAAATGCTTCTAATTAAAACCAACAAAGTATGGATAATTGTAAATACCTTTTTCAACAATTTGACGAAACTAGGGTTTGATGCCAAGTACACTTAATCAATTTCACCTTGCTTCAACTCACTCCTATTTTCTTTTGAGTAGTAAAAGTGATTTAATTCAACTTGAGCTTTCACTTTATGTTTTATCGATTTTCCCTAATTTGCATTAAATGCATTCGAACTTCAAAAAGATGATATACTTTGTGAAATACATTGTGAACCCTAAAAATCTTCACAAATCTCTAGACTTGCACCTTTTCTACTAGAATCTTTTTCAACAGCTATAATATTCCATTCTACATCACATATCTTCATGTCACAGCTTGACACCTCTTATATCAGGGATTTGTTAGATATCTATGTATCTGCTCCCCTTGAAGCCACTATTGGGTTCAATTTTTAGAAGAAGTATCTGCACCAAATATAGGTACAAATGTATTTGATTCATTCTTATTCTCAAGTTCTTCGTTTTTATTCCAAATTTTCTCCATTTTTTTTCTCACTTTGGTAGGATCAACTTTGTTTGCAGATTTTTTTTTTCGTATCAAGTTTCTTCCCAATTTTACTTCTGTAGAATTTCGAGGTATTCCCTAGTTTGTTGGATGTGTAGCACACAATTTTGTCTAAAAAAACTGATTTGCATTTATCCTTGATTTGCACTGGTTAGCTTTACGTCCAAAAGCATAACATATATAACAATAGCCTTAAAAATATTGAGCCATTCTACCGGTATTGAATCTATTCATCATTATCTGTCTTCTACAATCAGTAGCTCTATGTCCAAATTTTTGCAAGAAAAAAATTGTCCAACAAAGAATCCAACATTTTGATTCATTCTACTCCTACATTCTATTGCCCTATGACCAAATTTATTGCATGAGAAACAAATTCCATTAAAAGACATGTACCTTTGAGCATTAGGTTATCGAATAGGAATCCTTCTGATGTTATTTCTTTGGTTCTTGAATTGTTTATTAATACCTTGATTCTTCCTTTGATTCTCAACTTTGTTGGTAATCTGATTTGCCTTTGAGCTTTGTCCTTCTTCAAGTCCTAGAACACCTATATCCTTAACTGGTTTATGAAATGTGATCAACTCATGAAGCATTGTAGTACTTGTTTGAATTTTTCTTCATGAGCTCTTGCTTTCTCTATGTCAGATCTTAGAGTTACCACTTCTTATTCAAGCTTTGTGCATTCATCAATTTTATTTTGAATTTTAGCTTTTTGGTATTATATAATTCTTTTCTTTTCTTCCACTTGCTCCTTCAATTTGATGTGTAAAAGTTGTCAAAACCAAATTCAGATTCCAAGAACACTTGCATGCAAATTGATACCTGTCATAGGGAAGAGAATGGAAGAAAAAGAAAATGAGGGTTTGAAGCTCTAAAATATGGAGAGATTATATTATCAGATCAAGAAAATGAAAAATATACAATGGATCAATCCTTAAGAAAGGAGATCATGCAAAACCTAAAAGTAACCAATAGGTAAACATTTAATAATTAATATAATTATTAAATGTCACATTATGCAAACTAAAGTGACATATTAAGAAGGGAATAAAGGTAACTTAATTAACATAATTAAGTTAAAACCTTTACTCTAACACCCCCCCTTAAGATGAGCAAGAGTGCAGCTACAAATATGTGCAAGAAAGAAAAAGTAACTACAATGCATGAAAGCAAACAAGGGTCATGACAACTAGGCTCGATCAAGTACCTGAATAACCCCAAATCTTTGTAAAGTGGAGAAATAGAGAAAACCTCATGGAAAAAACTCTACTCCAAAAAGAGATGCAAAAAGAAAGTACAAATGGAATGTCTCAAGAGATTCTCTCAAGGACATATGCAGATATACAATCAGATACCCCAACATGAGAGAGAGTGGAGACTCCACATCTCCCCCAGAAGGAAAGAACCCCTATGCCAATGATCAAATCAATGTGTCTCCTCAGAGGAAGAAACAAATCCAACAGTCAAAGAAGAGGAAATCCCTCGATGTGAGGTGAAAATAGAAGTCCTGGATGATGCACACTGAAGAACTAAACTACAACATGAGTGCATGAATAACAAAATGGTGAATCAAACAACTCAAGATAATCCTGAAGTGGAATCTCCAGTGAAGAAGGGATAACAGGTGTGCTGAAACTGTCATCTATGAGGAAAGGAATATCCTCTGATATGGCCTCAACAACTACACTTGATGGCTCGATGAGTGGAGCAACAATGTTAGTCACAACTTAAGAGGTATCCTGCTGAACAAATGTGATCTCAACATGAGAAAGAGGTGTAGAAGTCTCAAAAATAGTCTCACGAACAGATGGAAGAACACATAAGTTCAAGTGACCAAAATTCTCCTCAGATACTGCATGCTCTCTCTTACAAAGAGAGTGAGATGGTGGACCAAAGTGTGTGAATGCATACAATCAGGAAGAATGATCAACTATCCCTGTCGTAACAATGCTGCCAGCCTGAATGTCTCTGATGTGCACTAATTCAGGTGTGAACTCAACTGTCTTCCTTGTCCCATTGTGAGCAATCTGATAGATGGAGAGAAGGTTAGTGGACAAAGATGGAATACATAGTACATCATTGAATGTACCATCATCAATGTTGATAGAGTCTTTCCCACATACAGTCATATAAGTGTTATTACCCATCAATATGTGTGGTGAGGACACAACCTCAAAAGATGAGAACATGTCCTGAGAAAATGCCATATGGTGTGAAGCACCAGAATCCAGTAGCCATCTAGATGAATGTGAACTAGTGGTTGCACATAATACATGACCCTTATGTGGGACCAGTCCATCTATCTGGAATGATGGTGAAGAAGAAGACCCTCTTGATGTAGATGAAGAAGAGTGATGAATATGGTTCTTCTCAAGAAGAGCTGTCAAATCAAAAACCTACTTTGCATATCCATCTATCTTCTTCTCATAACACTTGGACTCATCATGTCCTAGCTTAGTGCAATAAGCACACTTAGGTCTGTATTTCTTCGATGATTCCCCCTTAGGAGAAGGTGAATCAGAAGTGTTATGTGAACTAGAATCATTCCAATGCTTAATGGACTTTGGTTTCTATTTCTGCTTTTGCTTCTGCTTCCCCTGAGATGGCTGTGCTACCAATGTTTGATGCGGTGATCCTATGAGAGCATCCAACTATGATATCTTAGCCTTCTCTTGTGTTAAATGATCACAAAACACCTCAAAAGAAGGCATGGTAAAACATGCACCCAAGGCATCCATAGTGGAATGGAAGGTAGATGAGAATATCTAAAAGTTCCCATGAAGCTTTGACAAAATTAGGCAAATACACTCTATATCAGTCTTAACCTTACCACAACCCTGTAAAAGAGATATCTGTTGTTTGAATTTCATTAGAAAATCCTCAATAGTGGGAAAAGAATCAGGTACAAGTGAAATAAACTCTACCTCAATCTGGAGTGCACGAAACTGATTTATGGTACCAAATATATCATTGAACTTGGTCCACATTTCAAGAAGAGTGTCACACCCATCAAGATGAAACAACAAGTTGTCTGAAACATGTAAGGAAATCAAACCCATAGCCTCATCCATCTTATTTCTATGCTGCATAACCTCAAATGGCCTGGTCAAAACTGGTTGAATTGTATCTAAATAGGACCGCAACCCCTTTGATCTGAGAAGACGTGTCATGAAAGCCTTCCATGTATGGTATTTATGTGGTGTGAGAAGGTCAACAATAGAAGTGTTTTCAGCCATGTTTGGAGAGGTTTAATGAATTGTTTAATATGAAGATTTTTTGGTTTTCTGAAGTAAATGACATAAAGCAAGAAAGAAGACTCCCCCCACAATACAAAAACCAAACCCCAGTAGAGTTTTTTCAGCGAAAAATAGGAAAAAAGGAAAAATAAAGTTTCAGACTATATCATGTGTACTTGATAAATTTTCTGAAAGAAAGAATAGAACATATAAATAGAGCGTGTTAACAGCTTTTTGACGCCTATTTGTTTTCAAAAAATGAAGCAAAAATGACCAAGTTATGCCCTCTAGAGTGCAAAAAAATCATCTGACATTGACTGCGTAAAAATATAGACAAATTGTAAAATTTTGAAGAATATCCTATACCATCATGATGGGGTCGGAGCCAACTTTCCAATGCCTATTTTCATTCAAAAAACGGAGAAGAAACACCCAAGATATGCCCATTTGAGTGAAAGTGGTTCAAAAAACAATTGTTGGAGGGCCCTGGTGGCGCTCCAGAGACTGGTGGCGCATGGGCTGAGTGCAGGCGACATAGCTGGCCGGCGACGTGGCTGTGGTTGCTCGACTGCGACCGACGGATGACGTCGGTGGCGGTAGCCACCGAGCGGCTCACCGGTGGCACGACCTGTGTGAATGGGAAACGCCAAAAATAACAAAAAAAATATATTTTTATTTTTATTTGTTTGCCTCGAAAGGCGTGCCCTAGGGTTGTATGACCTTGGGGCAATTTTTTTTTGCCTCCCTAATCAACTGTAGCCAAAATCGACAAATGAACAATCGATTTAGGGGTTTTTGGACGTTGTGAATCCAACGACGAGGTCCGTTTGGACCCAAAGTGAACCCAAAAAATAAAGTGCTAGATCCACCAAAAATTACCCTACAAAACTATGAATGCCTAATCCAACCCTTGTAACTCCAAATTCTTCAAACAAGAATAGTTTGCAATAGGTTTGCTCTGATACCATGTAAAGGTTGTCAAAGCCAACTTTAGAGTCCAAGAACACCTTCATGCAAATTGATACCTGTCATAGGGAAGAGAATGGACGAAAAAACAAACGAGGATTTGAAGCTCTGAAATATGGAGAGATTATATTATCAGATCAAGAGAATGAAAAATATAAAATGGATCAATCCTTAAGAAAGGAGATCATGCAAAACCTAAAAGTAACCCTAATAGGTAAACATTTAATAATTAATATAATTATTAAATGTCACATTATGCAAACTAAAGTGACATCTTAAGAAGGAAATAAAGGTAACTTAATTAACACAATTAAGTTAAAACATTTACTCTAACACGATGATGTCTTCATTAGCTTTCTTCAATTGATCACTGAATTCTCTACGCCTTTCTTTGAACTTCTTGATTTTTTCTCTTAATATTTTGATGCATTCGTTTGCTTCTTTCAAGTTTTCTTTTAGAGTTTCTTTCTCATCATCATTTTTATCCAAGTCTTTAAGAGAAACATGGGGTTCTTCAATTGTATAGATATCTTCCAGAGGAACATGATTTTTTTTGTTAGCCATGTGTTTAAACTTCAAGATCTTCCTTAAGCTGTTAAACTTTTCCAAAGGAACCAAGCTCTGATACGAATTGTTGAACACCCAAAATACTGAGAGAGGGGGGGCGGGGGGGGGGGGAATCAATATTTTACCAAACTATTTAATTGCTTTCCATTCAATTATCAAAAAATATTTAACTGCAACTGTAAATAAGAACATGAAAGGAAGCATAACACCACATAACAAATGAACACCAAGATTTTTACATGGAAAACCCAAAATGGGAAAATCCATGGTGAGCTTTGGCTTGTGCAATATGTTATAATCGGTTATAAGATATTACAGGGCACACTGTCAGGACTCACTGTCATTGCAAGGCTCACAACCTCAAGTAAATACAAAAGGGAGTGTGGCTCATTTCCAAAATGATGAACTAATGAAATACACCTTCCATGTGTTGAGTTCAGTTCCAATTAGGCTCTAGAATATAAAATCCTACTTCAGTTTGTAGGTACATGACAAATACATTGAGAGTATACAAATTCACACAATATATGATCATCACTTCTTATTACTTTTTCTCTTGTCACACACTACACACACATCTATCTCTATCTCTTTTTTCCTCAATATAGAAAGATATCACATATATATACACTATTACATCTTCATACACCAATTAGGTTGGCCTAATTAGATGTAGACATACTTAATAAAAAATGTAGCTTGTCAGCCTAATCTTTGAACACCTTCTCACCAAAACAAAATGTGCAAAGCATAATTTGGGTCAACCTGGACCTAATAAGAAACTCTTTAAGACACCAATGAAGTGCACATGACATATCCATGTCGATCAGAAGAAAACTTATGCCAATTTCACAAATACTGAGCAAAGTACTATAAGCTGAACACTATCATTCATAACTTTCATTCCTTTCAACAAAAACCACTGAAAAATTGTCTAGAGATGCAACAAATAGTTCTAATCATCATCTTAAAATCTTATGAAGTGATCTTCTATTGAGAGAATTTTCGGACCAAATTACCAGATCAAAATAATAGACATAACTTTTCTAGATTGATAAAAAAGTTAGACCAATCAATGTTGACATCAATGACAACACACTAGAAGCTTATTCTTCATTCTTCCAACAACTTATACCTACCACTTTCTCTTTTAAGTCCCCAGAAATAAAATTATCAAATGTGAAAGTAATGCAAAATGGCCCAAGATCTATTGAAAAATGCTAACAAGGCCTTTGAGGATGAGTACTTTGAATAGGCCATGGATGTTTACTCATATAAAAAAATTATTGAGTTGTATAATACCAAGTTTTTTGTCAATAAATTACAAGGTATTATAAATAATCAATTCAAATTATGACCAAAAGAATAGGTACTCTAACCATCATATCCCATAACTAGAAAACCTCTAAACATTCATCATATACTTAAGGATGGATTTGTAAGTGGCATTGTAAAATTATAACTACTTTATTTGTTGGAAATATTCAATAGCATGTATCCTTAGAAACTAATGCCACTCCTACACCAATATTGGTCAACATTGCAACAAATGCTCAACTCAAATTCAAGTACACTGTAAAGAGAATACACACTATTTTTTAGTGAATCCCTTATCTTTGCATACACATTCTAAAAATTTCCCCTACCATGGCTTTCCTGCAAACTAATATCATTGATAGGGAGACTGATGTGTCTCTACCTCACAATCTACTTGATGAAATCTACATAAGAGGATCCAAAATTATAAAAGAAATATTTGAATGATCTAACAACAAATATTTCTTTGATACCATATTAGAGATTTGGGCCAACCAAATAGAAATTTTTGGACACGAAATAATACTTACTTTCTAGGACCAAATAGAAAGTTTTGCAGACGAAATAATAACTAATTCTATTCTATATTTTATTCAATACATAATGCTTATTTATAGGATTTTGATGTCCTATATATGATACATAACCTCCTATAACAACTCCATT
This sequence comes from Sequoiadendron giganteum, assembly GCA_007115665.2. Taxonomy (NCBI): domain Eukaryota; kingdom Viridiplantae; phylum Streptophyta; class Pinopsida; order Cupressales; family Cupressaceae; genus Sequoiadendron; species Sequoiadendron giganteum. The sequence continues at coordinate 495,766,138 of CM021106.1, forward strand.
AACATAGATAATTACGCGATAAAAATAAATAGCCTAAAACTAACAAAGGTCTATCACATGGGATATATGACTAGGTTGAAACAAATAATTATGTAATTTAATCCTAACAATTGTTAGAGTAATCATGCATTAGCTAATAATTAATTACTCTAATTAATTATTAGTCGAATTCATTTACATGCAGTTAAGTTAAACTTAAGAGTTCTTTAATAAGTCAACTAAATGCTTTTCTATGTTAATTGAAGTGAACTATTATTAATTCGTTCAACCTCATCGCATAGGATGTTGACACTTGTCTTATATGATCCTTTTACTATTTAGGGCTCATCCCTCATTGTATTATCACTCTTTTTTTCTCTCGAAATCTCAACCTTTGAGGAATTTTGTTTTCCTTGAAGATTCTTGAGGTTCATTTTGTACCTTTTTCTTGTTAAGGAATATTGCATATACTCTTGCGTGGAAGGTGTCTTTGTTCTTTGTTTGATCTTGTGGCTTGTGTTTTTCACAATTCTAACAACAATAACTACACACCGATTCAAAATAAGAGGAGAAGATTCACTAAAATTTATAAATAAATGATTGCTTTTATTTTATATATAAATAGTATAAGAATTTGAGACATCTTTTTCTATTAAAAAATTGTTGTACATCTAATAAAATATATAGATGCATAAAATTCATTCACATAAAATTCATTCTAAAATGATTATTTGTACAAATCAAAATTGAAACTTATACTCAAAGCATGAATATATATATATTGGAATGGTGTATCATTAATTAAGTAATAGTAAAAATATGAACAAGAACTTATAAAAATAATATAACTAAGAAAATAATAAATTTAGATATTACCTTCGATTTCTTATTGACACATTATTTACATCTCCTACAAGTACAAAGACTAACATGCACTATTCCCTAGAAATCAAATACATTGGTAAAAAATATATTTGAATAGGATGATTACACCTTGGAAATGTATTGACTTTTTTATTAATATCAAAAGACATTCTATAATGATAAGAAGGGGTGGAATATAATGACACAAGAAAAAATCTTTCTTTTACTTTAAATTTGACAATCATAAATATTAATATTTAAGAAATAAACATTATATTTTCAAAATAAATAACAAATAAATTTATGTCTTGACATATATATTAAATAAAATAATTTATGCCGAAGGCGTATCCAATTTGAAAGAAGCCGAGTTAAAATTACTCATCAATGGCTGACTCGACCCTGGAGATGCTTGAAGTCATCCTAATTGTTGATTTTTGCAGTCCTATTTATCCCGTGTTTGACTACTGCAAAGGCGTTCCCTCTGAGCTTCACGAGCTCATTTTATCCATCGATGGTGTACAGATTCAGAAAAGGCATGCATGATGATCATTCAAGTCGTGACCGTTGAAATTCGCCTCAAATTCGTTGAGAGTAAGCCCTTGTTGTTCCTGTAACTTACTCCACCTCGCCATTTCTTTTCATCTTCTTAGGCGGCGGCAGAGCTTTGTACTCCATAGCACTATTCACCGGCATGACAATGCCATTTCTTTTCAACAACTTTCCGAGAGAACAAGTTTAATGGTTGGTCTTAGTTTGACTAGGAAGGGTAGAGCCTTTGTAGGCCTCTATTGTCTTCCACCAGGTGGGCATAGAGGGAGAGTCCTGTTTGCTGTCTCCCATTCCCAATCACTGTACAAAATCATCGACAATGGCACGCTGCACAGAAGTGAAATGCGCGGAAGATTGAGAACAGGTTTCATGGAAAGCAGAGGGCCATTTCAGCGTATCCTATTTGAACTATGCTGAACTAAGTTAAGGCATCTACTGTGCAGGCTGATCTAGGGAGGATGGGAGATGATTGTTTTCATCTCAACCGTTGAATGAATCTTTGCTGACTTCATTTTTTCCTTGCCCTTGTGCTCATCATCTCCACCTTTGTTGCTATTGCTTGTGGCTTGCCCACTGCGTAAGGCTCGACCTTCTCATCCACATGGTTCCCATTAATTTTCTACTGGCCAAAGCTTAATCCACACTCCACAACCTTCAAAGCTTTGGAATAGGGTATGGACATTCCATCAAAGCATAACAGATAGAGGGAATTTGTTAGATGTTGTAATTGCAACTGCCCTAGTAGACATGTATGCAAAATGTGGAAGCATATATATGACACGTGAAGTGTTTTGAATTGATACCTCAAAAATATGTGGTCTCGTGGACTGCAACGATTGCAGGATATACACAAACTGGATTGTTGAAAAGGCTTTGGATTGTTTAAAGCCAAATTCTGCAACATTTGATAGCATCCTCCCTGTGCATGCCAAAATGGGAGCTTTCGAACAGTATGGACATCCATCGAAGTATAAAGGATAAAGGAACTTTTCCAGATATTACAGTCACAACTACAGTAGTAACCATGCATGAAAAATTGAAAACTTTAACAAGGCACATGAATTGTTTGATAGAATACCTGAAAAAGATGTCATCTCATGGACTGCAATGATTGGGATATGTACAAAATGGATTTTTGAAAAATATTTAGAAACTTTCAAGCACATGCAATTGGCAGGTGTAAAGCCAAATTCCACAACCTTCACCAGTATCCTCCCTGCCTGTGCCAAAATGGGAGCTTTGGAACAAGGTATGGACATCCATCAAGCATCATGGAAGCATAGAGAAGGCATGTGAACTGTTTGACAAAGGAATTTTTTTAGAAGCTTTAGAAACTATCAAGCAAACCAATTGGCAGGTGTGAAGCCAGACTGGATAACTTTTGCCAGCATTCTCCCCACCTGTGCCAAAATAGGAGAATTGAAACAGGGCATGGACATCCATCAAAGCATAAAGAATACAGGAATTTTATTAGATGTTGTAATTGCAACTGCACTGGTGGACATGTATGCAAAATGTGAAAGCATAGAAAAGGTACGTGAACTATTTGACAAAATACCTCAAAGAGATGTCATCTCATGGAATGCAATGCATGCTGGATATGCACAACATGGATTTTGCAAGGATGCTCTAAAAATCTTCGAATTGATGAAGCACATTCTCTTATACTAAAAATTAAACAAAAAATCTTGAAAATCATGACGAATTTTCCAGAGCATATGAGCTTTAATGAATTCTACAGAGTTTGTCTGAGCCTCCTACAAGATTTTCAATATGCAAACAGTTTGAAGCAACTGTCTAATAAACAGGAGTTGAACATCTTCCCACATCGACATTCTTGACTAATACGGATCATCAACTTATTGTTTCCATGCAATGCAACAAAATAAACTCATTGCACAAAAGGTGCATCCTAAATCCTCTCCCCTCTTCTGCATCTCCTCCATATTCCTGATGCATGCAAACATTGGAACTTGACTGCACATGGACAATTTTGTTGTTCCCATGCAACTGTGGGACTATAGGCAAGACACGTGAGATGATCAACATAATTTAGTGTGGACTATTTGCAAAAAAATGTTGGAAGTATACTCAAGGCACGTTTAGAGATATCATATACTATTTTATAACTAAATTGTGACACCTGCCAATTGCATTTACATTTTCAGTGTCCACTCTTACCTATGCCTCCACGTCTTGTAATATGTAACAATTTAACAAACAAAAGCTCTCATGGTTTAAATTTTGAATTCCAAATTTCAAACTATCAAACTAAAATAGAGATGATTTTTATTCTCAAAGCTTCAATTTTCAAATTGAAATAAGAATAGATAAAAAATAAATCAAAAAAATATAAACACATCTAAGATTTAGACTCAAAAAATTTAGTTTGAAATTCATTTCAATCAAACAAGAACACTTAAGGAAACTTGTCAAAATTTGACACAAAATATCAAACACTTTATGCTCAAACTCCAAAATAAATGTCAAAAGATTTGTATCTAATGCATGTTCGACTAGTTAGAAGGGTGCTTTCATTGTGGCCTAACCAAGACACCCATGGTCTACTAGAAGAATACTTGAGAGGATTCCTCCTTAGTTGAGCTCCAACTTCTTTACTAGCACACTCTCTTGTCTGCTATCTTTGTTATTGTCATATGCCAATCTCAAATTTATGAACTAGAAAACCAATTCCACATGTACAATTAGGAAACATATGCCTCATTTTGTATGGCTCTTTGTTACAGTTCTCATCAACATAGTTAACAAAATTATCGAGTACTTACTAAACTCACAATTCAAAGTAGAAAATGAGAAAACCAAGAATTTACTCATGCATGATGATGACCCATCAACATAGGAAAAGACCAACGAAATCCAAAATAAAATAAAATGTAATATTCACTTAACATACACAAAGAGAACTTTTTTTGTTATATCATGTCCAATATATTGTATAATACTATAGATATTAAAATAAACATAGTACATAGAATACCTTAATATAAAAAATATTTAAAAAAAAAAATGTTATTTGACTTGTAACGAAAAAGAGCCCTGCAACAAGGTTTAGTATTTCAAGGATAGCCTAGTATTTTTACCCCAACCCTCGTTAAGGTATAATTTGAAGTTACACATAAAGGCAACCTAGTATTTTCCCCTCTTCCTGTTGCCATCTATTGTGGTGTATGGTGCATGGATTTTCATGGAAGGAGCACAACCTCTCCATCCCTTCTGAACACGAGTATATTCACTTTTTTTTCTCCTTGGTCTTATGCATTGTTGAAACAAAGTTTAATGGACAAAGATAAACCAAAAAACTTAAATACAAAGGGTTATAAAGACTAGAATATTGTTGGCAAACAAAACATGAAGTATCTAAACAATACCTAGAGTGCAATTGATTAGATGAAAACAATATAATATTTATTATATTTATATTTGTATTATAAATTATACTCTTCATGTTGCCATCTACTGTGGTGTATGGTGCATGGATTTTCATGGAAGGAGCACAACCTCTCCATCCCTTCTGAACATGAGTGTATTCACTTTTTTTTCTCCTTGGTGTTATGCATTGTTGAAACAAAGTTTAATGGACAAAGATAAACCAAAAAATTTAAATACAAAGGGTTCTAAAGACTAGAATATTGTTGGCAAACAAAATACGAAGTATCTAAACAATATCTAGAGTGCAATGTATTAAATGAAAACAATATAATATTTATTATATTTATATTTGTATTATAAATTATATTATATAATGTAATGCAATAGTATATGTTTTATATTTTATATAGTATAATATATAATATAATTTTTATACTAGATAATACTTATTAAATATTTAAATTGTATTAAACTTAATCTTATTTAAATTATATTAGATATTTATATCTATATTATATATTATGTACATATCTTAATTTCCTAAATATTAAAGTTGATGATAAATAGCTCAATCAACATGGATTTAAAAAAAATCCTATGTTCAAATATTTTATCATAGTTTCATTTTTTAAATTTAGTTGTTTTTTCATAACCATTTTTTATTAAACACAACAAATATTTGTTTATTATCTTTAGTAGAATAATTAGTGGTTTTAACATTTATTTATGCTTACAAAAAAACCCTTCAGATAATGTGTATTTATGATTATTTATCTCTATCTTTCTCTTTCCATATATCCCTTTCTCATTCTCTCCCCCTATATTTATCTCTTCTATCTCTATCTATCCCTCTCACCTCTCTCTTTATCTCTCCTTCTCCATGCATAGTTGATTTGAATCTATCACTTGTTCATTGAGACATTTGTGGAAGCATAGACAAGGTGCCTCAAAGAGATGTGGTATCGGATATGCACAAAATGGATTTGCTGAACTTTAGAAATTTCCTAGCAAATGCAATTGTCAGGTTTAAAGCTAAAATTTGAAACCTTTGCTAGCATCCTCCCTGCACATGCCAAAATGGGAGCTTTGGAACAGTATGGAAATCCATCGAATTATAATCGCAACTGTCCTAGTAGATATGCATGCAAAAAAGTGGAAGCATTAACAATGCACGTGAATGGTTTGACAAAATACCTGACCATGAATTGTTTGACAAAATACCTGAAAAGGATGTCATCTCATGGACTACAACGATTGCAAGATATGTACAAAATGGTTCTAATAGGTAGCTCTGTATGAGCAACACGACACTTAGTTTCTTAGATCATTATTAACATTTAGATAACAATGCAAAAATCTTTATCAGAAGCTAACAACGAAAGACTACGAGTCACCACATAGAATTCTACCATAAATTTCTCTTTGATGATTTGAACTTGGGCCTTCATTTCTTAGATCATTATTAACATTTAGATAACAATGCAAAAATCTTTATCAGAAGCTAACAACGAAAGACTATGAGTCACCACATAGAATTCTACCATAAATTTCTCTTTGATGATTTGAACTTGGGCCTTCACAATGAAGGCCCAATGCATTAACCAATTGATTTTTTTTTTCTTTACCTTTTAATAGTCCATAAATCTTCATTATTGTAAATGGTCACTAGGTTTGTGGACCTGTTTTGATAAACATTAATTTGATGAACTAAATAAACTTAGGGTTGCAAAACAAGGACTTTGAAGCCTATTGTAAGATGCTAATGGATTATTCCAATAGTACAATCAATTGTAATACAATCAATTGTGAAAGGAGATGTTGGATGGTTCCAATTGAATTTTAAATAGTCCATAAATCTTCATTATTGTAAATGGTCACTAGGTTTGTGGACCTGTTTTGATAAACATTAATTTGATGAACTAAATAAACTTAGGGTTGCAAAACAAGGACTTTGAAGCCTATTGTAAGATGCTAATGGATTATTCCAATAGTACAATCAATTGTAATACAATCAATTGTGAAAGGAGATGTTGGATGGTTCCAATTGAATTTTAACATGCTTATGTGAGAGGGTTAGAAGTAGGGGTAACCATAATAGATGGGGTAGCAAGCTAAGTGGACTTGATATTGGGAAAAAATCCATGGTTAAAAGGTGCTTGAGTCAGGGTAATACTAGTATTGGTATCACTTTGGAAGCCTCAATGCTTCATCCTTGTGAGCATCACTTAAATGTAATGAGTGTTAAGTGTACCATTCATGCTCATGAATATGACTCAAAAACTATACAATTGAATCTGGTAAAACATCACAAATTGAAGGATGATCCATGCTTGAGTAGAATAACATTACAAGTATCATCACGCCAATCCACGACATAATTTATGACCAATATGAAAAGATCTACATTTTGATCAAAATGACATAATTTATGACCAATATGAAAAGATCTACATTTTGATCAAAATGACATAATTTATGACCAATATGAAAAGATCTACATTTTGATCAAAATGTATGATTTGATGAAAAGATATGACCAAATGAAAGTTAAAAATTTACTGAGTATTTGCTGGTTGTGTTAACAAAGTAAAATGATCAAACACACAAGATGATGTTCAAAAGTTTTTATTGAGCAATAGAAATTCTATCGAGGGATATTAAACCTCTTCACTTACATTAAATGTTGTGAAGAATTTGACAGGAGGATTATGACAAACAAAGGTTTAGTTACTATAATGGATTAAACGTAAAGTTTAATGCATGATAAAATGAATAGTATTTCATGTGAAAGTATGTGTTTAAGAGTTCTCAAAAATATATAAAAAGTTAAAAGGTTATTCAAGTTCTCATTTTATTACATCGCACATCAAATAAACATTTACTACTAATATTGACTATAGATTTCATGTCATGGGAGTTGGACCAGTAGACAATCCCCCCAATCCCCCCTTATTAAGAGGCATTTTTTTAAAAGTGGTGAACATTATAATTTTGCTCATTAGAAAACGTAAGTTGAAGTGCACATATTTGCATGAAAAATTTACAAAGATGAGAAATCTATTAGAAAATAACTAGTGGAAATTTGGTCTCAAAGAATATGAATTCTCATGCTCCAGCAACCCTACATGCACAAACAAGCTCACAAGACCAAGGCAACAAACATTGATTGTTTCGCAATAAAAATAAAACACAAACAAGGCTAGGCATAATATCCAACACAACCATGCCAAACCTACACTCTAACCTACACTCTCGGTTTCTACCTCTTGGTCTTTCTATCTCTCTGCATCTCTTCATATTTCTTTGTCTCCATCTATCTCCATCTCCCTCTTCCCTCTTTGTATATCCCCCTCTTTGTATATCCCTCTCTTTCTCATGTCCTCTCTCTTTGTTCTTTATGTTTCACTCTATTTTTTCCTCTATCTCCTTACCCCCCTTTCTCTCTATTCCCCCTCTATATCTTCCTCTTTTATCCCTATCTCTCCCCCTCTCTCTATTTCAAAAATAACATGAGTTTGTATGAGTTTGTTGGTAATGGAGTTTGATTATCTTCCTCATTGAAAGGTTTTGTTTCAATCATTAATCATTTTTGGATCCCTATAAGAGGATTAATAGTTGATTTGTAGCTATCATTTCTCTATTGAGACCTTCGTTGCACAAGCAACATCATTTTCTAAATGACCTACCAATTGACCTCATGTACTACACAAATGTATGTGAAAAGTAGACCATTTTTTTTAAATTGATCTTCCACAACTCTTCGACGTACCCATTGCACACCAAGGTGCAATTGCTAGTTTTAAAATTAAATTAAATAAATAAAATTAACTTCCCATTGATATTTTTGAAAAAGATGTTGGATTTTCCCAACAAAGAGCTTTTTAAAAACCATTATTCAGAAATGGCAGATCAATTAAAGCTTATAACTTTTAGACATCACATCCAATTGGTTTACTGGTTATAAAAATCCCCAACTTGTCCAATACAATGTCAAGACATGAAATTGGAGATATTTTGTCGGCCTTCCAACCCGCAGACTAAATAGTGTTATCATGGCTTGCCATCTTCCTTGGATGGAATGACCTGAAAACGCAGTTTGCTCAGTTAGAATTTGTATGAATATTTTCAACAGTCTGAATAAATATAAAATATTTTTAATCTAGATCATACCAGATCCTCCTGGTTGTTACTGAAACAGTTCTATTATGTGCGAACCGATCTTGCCCTGCACTGAAGTTGCTTGCGCTTTCATCATTATGCTTAGACTGTACTTCTTCGAATACATCTGTTATTTCCCTGTCTGGATCTGCTACACCATGTTGTAATTTCCTCTTGTTTCTTTTCCCTGACAGGCATTCAAATCAGCATGATAGGCATTGATGTACAACATATAAATCAAAAAATTGGTAATACCCATGAAAAAATTAACTGAGATCCACCAATCTCTCAACATAACCATCTGTTCAAGGGGGAAGAACTAACCATTACTGCGGCATATCTTTTTCAATCTACACTTTTTTGAGTGGTTTTGAACATCACGATAGATTGTAGGCTTTTCTGGTTCACTTTCACTTTGGCTCTCCTCAGGAAATCCAACCAGTACTTGACCATTGGAAAACCCAGATTCAACTTCCTATCCACCCACGACCAATCTCTTTTAGCACTATCTTATCTTCACATCCAAAACCATCCCAATTCCCTTATTCAATCAAAGAAGAAAAAAAAATAGTGCAAGCATAGGGCACATAATAATGTTCAAAATGCATACCTTGTTCAAATCCAGGCTAATTACAGAGGCTATTTCTCCTCTATCTGTTTGCCATCTTTTACAGGGATATGTATAATCGCCTTTCTGATAAAGACTTGAGACAAAGGCTTCCTCCATGGAATTAAGATACAAGCTATGTTTTTCATTGGTCCATGATGATTCCGATGGTGTGGGATCCTCCAACCACTGTAAGAACATACCAACTGTTAGTTTAAATTAACTGAACACTAATCTATGAGACGAAGCAAAAGAACTACAACTATATAAAACGCCAACTCTATAAAAATATAGACAAGATCATGCAGAAACCAATACAGTAAAAACTTTAATCTTTCATCTTACCTGGTTGGCATGTTGCTCACTATTCTCTGTCATGGTTTGGGCAGTCCCTACGCATATCATGGATCTGAGCGAGTCACAACTTGAAAGCTCAAATAAACACTCTTAAGTCTCAGACGTGATATCTTTCTCACTCATCATATATGGAATCCTTGCTTTATTTTTTCAGCAGAGTTTCAGATATTTAATGTACAAAAATCCCAAAAGCTCAATAATATCCTACCAATTCCCGTGTAAAACAGATACTATTTTCAGCCAATGAAAATGCAAAAGTAAAACAAGCGCTCTGCGTGAGCTGGAGTCCCTGCCTTGAGCAGGTCTGTTTGTAGAGAAAACAATGATCAGAACTGGACTTGAATTGGATTTTGCTTTTGAAAATTCTCTCATTAATATGTATGCAAAGTCTAGGAGCATTGAGGATCTGATTGCGATGAGCCTTCAATCTGTAAGAAAAGAATAACATAACTCTTGAGAAATCAAACTGGTTCAAAAATATATCTTCCACTGTAGCAAGGAATTGAACTGTTTGATAAAATGCTTTGGTAGACCTGTATAAAAAATGTGGTACCATAGACAAAGTAGTGAACTGTTTGGAAAAATGCCTTAAAGAAATGTGGTCTCATGGAATGCCATAACAAGCAAACGCAATTGGCATCTGCTCCTGGTTAATAGTTATATTTATCTTATGTAACATTACAGTTTGGGGTTTATTGATAAGGAACGAGTCCAATATTTGTCCAAACTAGATGCATTTTGGTCACTTCTTTGATTTTTCACTATTGGGTGTAAATGATCTGTAATATTTTTCCAATCATGTTTGATTTTAGTCATATTGGATGCTATATGAACCAGTTCTGTCAGTATAACATGTAAATCTAGACAATGGATCCTTTGGTAATTCCTCTGTGCAATCTTGGTGTTTCAGGTTGACGATAATACAGCTTCTGAAACAATAATGGCATCCAAACAGAATTTAAATGTTTCAAGAGAATGTTTGATTCTTAGAACCTAGCCATAAATGTATTCCAACTTTTATGACATCACAACAAAGCTCTCTACCATGGGTGAAATGTATCAAACCCAAAAGAACCTTCAATGCAGATATCAGAGAGTGCACAACACATGACAAGGACAAGAGGAGAGGAAGTACAAGTAGAAATCAAGCACTAGAAGAACAAATTTGAACACGAAAATGTTTCTATGATAAGGGTAAACATGATATATGCATTGCAAGGTATTGTAATGTATCAACAGGTTTGGATTTTATCAGCAGTTTTGACTTCGATCCATAGGTCCTAATTATCCAAAGATGGTGAAGTGACCAAATCCATCCAAGAACAAAGTTCCTCGTGCTAGAGGAACTCTAGTAGAACAACATAAATTCTTCAAAAAAGACAAGCCTGAACCAGAATGGCATGAAAGGGCAGGGAATACATCTGGAAGGAGAGGAGCATCTAGGCAAATGGTTTCTGGAAACCCACATTGTAATAAGACAAAGTATTTATGAAATGCATCAATGCTTTGCAATATGGTAGGCCTGCGAGATTCAAAGTATAGACAAACATGACACTTCAGGTATCTATTTAGACCACTACCAAAACATGACACTTCAGGTATAGAAAAGAATAATGGATTATTGATTGTGAGAGAATATAGCAATATTATCATGTTTTTTGAAACTAAACATACTATATATAAAAGCACATTTAACTTGTAATAATTGTCTATTGGAAACTACCTTATTTCAGAAAGTAAGTACCACAAGGATTCCAAAGGCATGCAGATCATAGAGAAGTGCACTGCAAAGAAAACCTACAACTTACAATATAAAACCAATTTGAAATATTTGAAGGTTAATAAAATTAAAGTTTACAATGCAAGGAAAGAAACCTCTGAGATTAAATATGTTAATGCCTCAGACAAAATTAAAAAATCTGATCAACAGTTAAGGTATATGAAAAAAATAACCCTTTCCAAAAGACTACATGACATGCTTAGGAATTAATTACATTGTCAGGGGCAGAAATCAAATTTCGAACTACACGTTTTAGCAAATTAGTTCTACAAATCATGCTTTTCTTTTAAGTAATTAAAAAACTATACCGGTGTCTCAACCTCTGGAACCGGAGGGGCATGCTCAGGATCTCCTGCCTAGCTGCAAAGTTATTAACAAACTGATCCATGCCTACCCATAAAAGCATGAAAACAATTATTTATGGAAAACCCTCTTCAATATCAATCTGAAAAAGAAATATGTCACTAACAAACACAAACTGATCCATGCCTACCCATAAAAGCATGAAAACAATTATTTATGGAAAACCCTCTTCAATATCAATCTGAAAAAGAAATATGTCACTAACAAACACATTATGAATTGATTGATGTGATGAGTTACAAAAATAACTAAATACAGAACTAGAAAGGGGAGTACACAATATCCTCAAATCTTGACAACTACACATGTATATAACTCCACAAAATCAGTGCCTGAAAACCCTGGTAAAGACAACATAATTGACATAAAATTGAGTGGCATGTTCCTTGCAGCAACTGGTATCTATAAACTAGTTTATTAAACTTTTAAACTTTCTGCATATGGCAATTTTCAATATCCTTCTGCTAAGGAATCACTATGCCATTAATTTACTTTCCGATCCTTCTCCCTGAAGAAACACACTTGTTGATCAATATATTTGATTAATGCTACAAGATTATAAGATATGGTCAGCTCCCTCCTTTGGAACAAACAAACCAACACCTGATACCTGCAAACTTGATCGCTAAAGGCATGGGGGTTTCGGGACTCCTTTGAGTGATCTTCTCTGCTCTACCCGGAGGTCGACCTGCCCTGGTGGGAATGAAGGTGTGGAATCTGGCAATGCTGAGTCCATTATCCAAATGCAAAAAATGCATACAAGCAGCGCAGGCCTAAGAAAACAAAAGTGCAATAGAAAATACGTGTTCATGCGTTAAAACAAGGGTAGTGATAATGCTTGCCAAATGTTATGTTTGTGTGCAGCCATCTAGCTGGTGCACTCTGATGCATGTCACAGCTGTGAACCAGAGAACCCTAGAAACAGACTCCCAGCCGATAATAGAGACACGTCTATAGCCCACAAAACATTAGGAAACGATCAAACATATTTCCCTCTTTGTTTTTGATTGGTGGTCAGAATATTTTGTGCAAATTTCTAAAGAAGAAATACCAAAAAAGCCCAGGAAAATATTGTGATCAATCAGAAAAAAAAGGAAAAACAATGTAAATTAGATCCCAAAAATCACAATCTGTGAACATTAGGATAAACCGTTTATATTTTGCTGGCGTAGTTTCCCATAACTAAAATAATAGCCAAAACAGCTCAGTGAAAACATTAGCCTCCCTCCATTTCTGAAAATAAAAAAACCACCCGAAAAAAACATCAAGTCGTAAAAACTATAAAAAAAAAATCCATACCACAAACCACAGGATAACCCATTATATCATGCCTGACTGAGTTCGAAGACGATTTTAATGCTCAAAATCAACTGCCCGAAAACATAAGTCTCGACCTATAGATAAGCGGGACTAACGAGCAATCTGAAGTGCACTGTTTTGGGACCGAAATGAGTAATGGAAGGCCCATAAAAACTGCATAAGTGGAATAATATTTGCCAGCTTTTACCACTAAAATCCGTGCCAGTCTTAAATATAATAATTGGATTTTAAAATGGATTCCTTGATTGTCAAAATATCTTATGGAAATATCTCCCCTGGTCATCCAGCATCGACGCACGTATGCATGTTAATATCTTGGACTTATGTCGACTCATCTATTTCTAAAAAAAATTTATTCACATTTTTTTTTAATCTTATTTTTAAAGGGTTGTAATTTAATTGGTCGAGTACAATTGGTGATAGTGATTATATGTTTTTTGATTAGGTCATCTATCAAAATTCAAATCCTTGAAAAAAACAAGAGAGTCATAATATCAATATGAACATAGAATGAATGGGAATGGGATGCAAGATTGTTGTGTGCTCACGAATCACGTGATATTAACTATGAGTAGCCAAGTGATAGAGGAATGAACCATTGTCAACATAAACTTATATGTTTAGAAATAGCTAATACACTATTCTTAGTGACTAATTAATAATTAATAATAAATTAGTAATAATGCTATAATATCAATTAATATATTATATTAATAAGTATTATCGTAAATATTAATAATATAATTACCAAAGTATTATACTTAAAGAGTTTTATCACATCCTAATTAATTGTTTAAGCTAAATAATTAAATGCAATAATTGAAGTAATAATTTAAAGCTTAGATAATAAAGTCGGGGTCAAATGTTACCATAAAGGGTAAGTAAATACAAAAAATAGAAAAATTAAATAAAATAAATGTGTGGGTGGTTAGCTTAATTTGGATGTAGATTTCTCCAAATGTCAAGAATCTATTTTTCAATGCTTTAATTTTTTCCTGTATTCATATAATGAAATAACTTGCACAAGAGAAAAATATAATAGGAAATATGTTGCAAATACTTGATAATTATAATCCACTTTGAGGGGGCAACCTCAAAATGTAGGCCACTTCAAATGGGCTACCTTCATAGTCTTCAATAAGAATATAATACAAAACATAATGATAATTAGCTAACCTTTACTTCATCTTTACCATACGTATGTTATCAATGTCACCTACGGTAACCTAACCACCTATTCAATTGTATATATCCTCTCACACACTATAGATTAGCTATACTTGAAGGATAAATTGATCTTCCCATGTCACATCTTCAATGGATAAATTCTTCCAATGGATCAAATTCTCTATATTTTTTGTCGTTTGCAACCTCCTACTATGTGTCTAAAGGATTCCCCTAGGTTCAAAAATGATTTTTATTTTACCATAAATATTTTTTAACTCTTTATGTATTGAAATTATGTGTTGATAAAATTTCTAATTTATCCTAATATATGTGTATTTTACTTGTTCTCCTTGAGACTAGAGAGTGTCTCTTGTTGGCACTACATGTATTCTTACATTGCTCTAAGATTATGGTGTACCCTCAAGGAAAAGTTGATGGATGGTGAATGTAGGTCATATAAATAGTTGAATATCATGATCGTGATATATTTTGGGAGGAAATAATTTTGGCATATCATGTTAAATTACTGAGTGTACATCTATAAGTGCTTGTATATCTAGTGGTGTAGAAACCTTTGATTTATTCTTTTTCTACTTCTACCCCTCCTTATCCTTCTTACATATCCATATTTATAATAATTTCTAAGATCTAAAATGAGTGTTATGTATCATGATCCACATGTTCAGATGATCCACCTTGATTGACTAGGTTATGGCCCGTTGTCCATTTGGTTGTGAGAATGATATCTTCTAAACTTATTCTTGGAGATAACCCATTATCTTTTTATTTTAGACTTGATTCTAGCGATTTCTCCTTTTATTTTATACTCTATATTGTGAATACCTTCTTCCAACTTTCTCAATTATTAATCTACAAAATATCACATTAGATATAAATATCTATAAGATCCTAAATCTAAATCTACATCCCTTTGTGTGATATTTTACTATTGTTTAGGAATTCTTCCCCCAACCTCTAGATTGTAGTTCCACCATGATCCTACCAAAATATTTTTTCTAATAACATTTAAAATTATAGAATCCTAAAATTCATCATACTAGGTGTATTAAGTAGATCTATTTTTATTCATTAAATGCATGATTTTTACTTAATTAATATATTCAATCATTTGTCTAGTGTTCTTGATATTGATAAACATGGGAAAGGGCCTAGAACCATTACAAGAATCAACCAAACTAGCAAGAGATAAGAGTATCATGAGAGATAAGACTACCAATCATTACAAACAAGAAACAAAATAGAACACACTAGAAAGAACAACACAAACTAGAGACTAGCCAAAGAATAGTAAAGGTCCAAAGAAAAATTAAAACTACTAATCAACAACCTTTCTTAAACCCCTTATAGCTTGTCATTCACTATTGAGGATTTTGATACAAATAGTATTCCCCTCAAGATTTTCCTTTATATCTTTGCATTTTGTCTCTAGCCTCTTGGATCTTGTTCTGTTAATGGTCCCTCCAATCAACCTGGTATCTCCATTGTTTAGGTTTTTGGCATTCCTTTTATTGGTTATAATTAGAGTAGAAACCTAATGAATTTTATTTTGTTCTTTATTATTGCTATTCTCTTCCTACCACTTACCTCTAATTTTGCTGATAGCACCCCCCTGAACTTTGGTGTTGTTATTAGGCTCTTTTATTTTGTCTAGTGTTAATTAAATATTAAATAGGTTCCAACTATTTAATTAACCAATCTAACCTTTCTTCTAACATAAACTGAATATATTACCTTTATTTATTGAATTAATTTAACATATTTATCCGTTCTTTTAAATTTCAAACCTTAATTGAATAAATCATTTTTTTAATGAATTCAATCATTTCACTAATATTCTCCCATAAATTAAATAAATACAATGATATTTATTTAATTCATCTAAAATCTTCTTCATCATTAGTTCAATTAATAAATTAAGTTTAGATAAATAATTAATCAATTGCATATTATTGTGGCACTTTGATTAAAATAATCAAAGTCAATATTGTACATGGCTCCAAGTGTACAATGCTCCAAAAATAAAACACCCTTTGTCTCTCCTTAATTGTTACACTAATCAGGTGCACCAATCATGTGGTGTCACTTGTCATCTTCTCATTCATGTTTACATGAGGATCAAATATAACCCTCCATCTCACAAGATGTAATCTCATATATCCATCTAACCTATCCAAAATATATAAATTGACCCATTTATAAGCCATTTTCAATAATAAGATTGGGTACAAAATATTATAAATTGTAGAATTAGGTAACTAAATTGAACTTCTTGAACCATCAATCAATTGCTTGAAGCATAAAAATTAGGTCATTAAAGGTTTGTGTGGTAAGAAGTGATTTCTATTTATCATAATTTATATTCCTTTTTCCCCATGAAAGGTGTATTCTTGATATAAGTTAGGATTATTGTTTGATTCTTATTTACTACTTATTTTCCATATACCTTAATGTTTACATTCTTGAATTATGGATGTGACCATGTACCAAGCTAAAATTCTTGTAGTCATTTAGTGTTTTTTAAAGGTTTTTTTGTAGATCTTATAACAAAAAATAATCTTTTTCTAATTTGGCATATTTGTGCTGTTGAATAACACATCCACTCTATTAAATGGCGTATCTTTAGTCACATATGACACATCTATAATAAAAGACCTAAAACACAACACCCTTAGCTTTTAGTGTAGAGAATTTATAGAATAGTACATCTACATCAATCTATATAGCATATGCACACCTTGTATAGCACATAAAAATTGGAGGTATTTCACTTGATTTTGGTTTGTTTTAGAATTTTTAGAATCTTTTTAGAAATTTTGCTTCTAGCTTAGTGCTTGTGAATTTTTTTTTAGCATATGCACAACTATATTATAAATTCTACACTTGGAGAATTAATTTTGTATTATATAAAATATAAATTTTATCTATTAGTAGAAGCACTCTATCAAATTTGTTTGCACACTTTCAATGGTCCATACACTCTATGCAATAACACACCCACATTGTATTTACCATTTTATTAAGTATTAGTTCTTTGGTACTAGCACAAATAATTGTAGAGATAATTTGGGCCTTTTAATATCACATTTCTAACCCTTTTTCTATAGGTTCATTAGAGGAAGACTACTTATAAAATTAATAACATGTGTTGTAGGTTCATTTGGCCAAGCTATAACCTTAAGTCATATTTCATTTTCTTTCATTTACTTTTTCTAAAGGAAATTAAATTGTTTGTTAGGCTCATTACCCCCAAAAGTAAGTATACTATTCTCTTGCAAGCTACAAGGTGATCTTAGGAACCAAAAAATCTCCTTGTACTCAATATCCTTCACACTTCACATTTCATTTTTTAAAGTTTGATGATTTTTTTTGTGCTTACATGATTTAGGAATGCATATGCTCTTCCCTCACACCATGAGGTGATTTTGGGAGTAAAAAATATTCCTTTTGTCATTGTTTATTTTTCCCAAAAAGGTAAATCTATGTATGCTTATCCTCATGCCACAAGGTGATCCTGGAAATAAAAAAAGGTTAAATCCTTTTACTTTAGATTTTCTATCTATCCTTAGATTTCATCACAAAATTGTGAACCAAATCCATGTGTTCCAATGGGATGTCAAAATAAGGGAGAGAATTGATAGACCCCCTTAGGGGTACAATATAATTTTGAGCTAAGCTTGCAAGTGGAGGAGAGTGGGTTACACTCTCATAATAGACCATTAGACATACTCAAATATTCAATAAATTAGGTTTCACATTCCTTTGGGTATTGTTATGCCTTGCATAACCACCCCATCTTTTGTCTTGGTCAAAATGGGTCCCCCTTTGTGTTTTTTTGTACTTAGTTGTTTTTGAAACAAATTTTGGAGTCTAGTTTTGCCAATACTTTGTTTTTCTTTGGTTTCTCCGTCGGAATCGAAACCGGAGCTGAATCGGGTTCTAAAAGTTCTTTTGAGGCTTGTTTTTGGTTCTATCCCGATAGTCTTTTCTTTGCCTTTGTTTTTGTATTTGGTGGAAGCAGAGCTGGAGTGGGAATTGGGATGGTTGTTATCAAAATTTGCAAAATTAAACTATATTTCGATCCTGCCTCCGCTACTTTTTAATGTTTGTTTTGTCTTGGTTTTTGTGTTTTGTTTTATTAGGTTGGTCTTTTACTTAACTTTTTGTATTTGTTTTGGTTTTGTTTTTAGTTGTCGGACGTGGAATCGGAATGGGAATGAGGTTTGGAAATTTTATAAGTTTAAGATCCCGTTTCCATTTTAGTTCCGCCCCCCCAAATTTTTGTCATTGACTTTTCTGACTGAAGTTGCACTGCAGACTAGTGTTCGTTCTCTTATAGTTCCGACTCTGCTTTACTACATTTTAATGCATTAATGGTGGTTGTCGGTGTAGGTAGAGATTCACATATTTTCCTTTATTAAGGGTTAAAGCCGATCATTATTGTTATTATTACAAGTCTGAGAGCACGAAGAGCAATAGCAGAGTTCGTTTGAGCAAATTGATCGAGATAGAGAAGGGATATTGTGTGTGAATCAATTTTGAAAGTTAGCGTGGCTTTGTTTGCATTTGAGGTAGGCCTTTTATCTTTGTTGTTCGATTGTTTTATCTGCAGTTGTGTTCATTGTGTTTTGCTTTATATCTGCTCGCGTGTTCAATCATTGTGCTTTAAAGCAATTTTATGATCATCGATGTGATTGAATGAGTAGGTTCTTGTTTTGGCTTGTTTGTTTTGCTTTAATCCTTGTTGTCTTGTTTTATCGTGTCGTTTCTTTCTATTTTTGGGCATTGTCACTTTCACGTCTTAATCGTGATTGCGTCGTGTCATTTTTGATTTGCAGTAGATTAGATTAAATTAAAGGTTTTTAATGGCGTTTGTTAGATTAAGAATCTACAGTGAGGTAGATTAGAGTTTTTTACAGTGAGTTAGGGTGGATTAGATTTATTGTTTAAATTAGGGTTTCGTCATTCGGTAGAATGGCAGGGTTTTAAACCCGTGCCCTAGTTTTATTAGGTTTGTTAGATTAGGGTTTCGTTGGTCTCTGTAATTACTTTAAGTGATTAAAAAAATGATATCTTAGAAGTGCCATTGATTCCCCACGGTCATATGAGTATGGTATTTTTTTTTAAAGCTCCTTGTCATTTTATAGTGACCTAGGTTTTAATCATGCAATTATGTTGAAAATGAATAAATTTGATGATGTCATGATTAGCATAGGCGGAGGCGGGATTGAAATGGATTATGGACATAAGAATTTTGTTTGCGAAGGTTATCAATTCCATTTTTATCTCGCTTCCGATTTCGAGTTTTAAAACGTTTCCTTGAAGTATGTGATAATTGGCGGAGGCAAGATCATAACTGATATTGAATTTAAGAATTTTGTTTGCGAAGGTTGTCAATTCCGTTTTCATCTCGTGTCCGGCTCCTCATATAGTGGGAAGTCTTTTGTTGAAGTAATGATAACCAAATCAGAGGTGGAGGCGAAATGAAAATAGAATATGAGAAAAAGTAAAATTCAAAGAAAACCAAATCCGATTTTTGTTTTGATCCCGGTTCCAATAACCTTCCTGACTCCGACTCCGACTCCGAGCCTGTTTGTTATTAGGTGAAGTTCCTATATCGGTTTTTGCTCTGAGTCCGCCAGTTTGGTAAAAGAGATTGTTTTGAGCTTCTGTCTGGTTCTGACTCCGATGTATGTGTGACAGGTATGTTTGAAAAGCATGTTTTATGATGATTTATCTAAAGGTCTAATTAGAGGTTTGCTTGTAGGAGAAAGATGATGGAGGAGACTTGGTGATAGATTGGCTTGTAGAAGTCAAAGAAGAAATAAAAGTTGCAGGGAGAGAATTGATCAAGGTAAAAAGTATGAAAGGGTTTGCTGCAGTTGAGTTGGATTGCATCAAATTTGAAGATGACTAGATTGATGGGCCAGATATGGATATGCTACAACAAGTCTTCACTAGTTATGATGAGTTCATGGCGGATCTAGCTTCACATGCATAAAATCCTGCATGCATGATGTTCTTCTCCCTTGCATGTCGCATGCATGATGATCTTCTTCCTTGCATGTTGCATGCATGCAGCACTGACAGACTTAAGGGCACATGACTTCTTTTCTTCTATTTCTATCTTCTATTGTTAGATCAAACTGAATGCATAATGTAAGAACTCAAGATCAAAGTTGATATGAGTTTCCAAGAAAGTTGATTGTTCCTAAAAAGGTGGAAAGCCTAAGATAGAAGTGAAGTTCGAACTTCTTTTGTATATCTATAAATACTAGATGGGTATCACATTGTAAGGGTCGGCTAATTGAGAATTGGAATTGGCTTACCTAGTGCTAGGAGATAGAATTTTGTAGAGTTTTGCAGAGATACATTGTACTAGATCTTTTGACAGTTAATAGAATTGCAGGTTTACAAAATATGGAGTTTAAATTGAATTGTGTTGTTTGATAAGGTTAATGAATTATAATCCACCCGAATGCCAGTGATTGTGCTGAAGCATGATAGTTTCTTATGTGATGAAAGTCATTAGAAGAAACCAGGTTTAAAAATTATCTTGTTAAATTGTCATTGAATTAAAGTTATTAAAGTCTGTTGATCTATAGTTTTAATGATGAATGAATGTGTGTTGTTTTGAAATCTTGGAAATACTTGTGATATGTGAATAAGTGGAATTGAATTAAGCACCTAAGATGTATACGATGGTACAGTCATACTGTGGGTTGTGTCATGCTATGGTTTTTGTGATTGGTTAAGAAAACATTCATTGTTAAAAGTATATGTCTGGATATTAGATAAATTTAATTCATACTTACTGATTTACCCCTTGGATCTATCTTTTTCTTTTATTTAAAACCCATTGATTTACAAGAACTATTTTGATAGAGAGAGTCATAGCTTGAGTCCTTTGTTACTAGCATAGGCCCCTTGAATATTATAGTTGCATGAACCAATTGAGTGACATCAGATAGTTGAGAACCAACTACCAGGACCTTGGGAGTTAGGCCACTACATGTAGTCTTTCTTTTTTCAGGAGAAATAGAGTAGAAATATTATGTTTTAATGTTGTTTGTGTCATTTTAACCATCAATAGAAATTGGTGCTAGAAGGAGGGCTTGAAAGGACAAGCTGGTTCACAGAAGATCTTTTTCGCCAGAGGGATACGAGAGGGTTCTTAGATCCTCTACTAATCGTGAACTATTTGAAGAACTTCAAACCCTAGTTAGATCAAGACCTCATGCTCGTAGGGTAGAAATACCTACATTACCACCACCACTTACTCCAGAAGAACCCAAAGAAGTTCTGTCCGAAATACATGCAAGGAGAATCAAGAAGTGCAGAGGAACATATACAAGAATTCAAAGATGCCTGCACATGAGCTCAAGTTTCTCATCAAGATGTGGTATGTAGACTATTTCCTTACTGTTTAGGAGATATGGCCTATAATTGGTATCTAAATCTACCCCAAGGATCCATTATGGGTTGGATAGATTTAGAGAATGCTTTTATTAATCAACTCAGGGTTTATGTGGACCCTGCAATACTATATCACCAATTTGCCACTATTAGAAAGGAGCATCATGAATCGTTGCCCTTGTTCAACACTAGGTTCCATAGAATGTATCGTAGGCTACAAGAGCCTTACCTAGTGTTGGAAGCCATGGCCATACAGGCATATCTGAGAGCTGTTGATCCTTTGATTGGTCTGTTCTTACAAAGAACTTATCAACTTGATAAGATTGACTCACTATCTAAGATTTATCATTTGGCTATCAAATTGCAACAACAGACAAATCTGCAACCTGGAGGGTTGGGAGTACCTTTTCCTCCAATGAATTATCAGATGCCTAATCCACCATTATACAACACTGTCCCAGGGATGTCTTATTCCCATTATGGACCTGTATCTGAGTTGCAAGCTCCACCAACTATGCCCTTCTTTGGCAATAGCATGCATGATTCCTCACATCAATCCCCACAACAACAACCTCAACATCAACCTCAAAATCAATTGCAACAAGGGGGAGGACCAACCCATGTCCATTCCCTAGCCATAGTTCAAAATGTGTAGAATGATCAAACTGTTCAACTTACAAGTGAAGTAGAGACTCTAAAAAAGACTCTCTCTCAGATGTCAAATGACATGGCACAACTCAGACAAAACCCTCCCAATAATCAAAACCAGAATTACAACAATTAGGGAGGTTACAACTATCGGGGCAATTACTCTAATTAGAACACCAATAGGAACTTCCAGAATCAAAATTCCTCAAACTAGAATTATCAAAACCAAAACAGAGGATACAATCAGAGATTCAATAACAATAACAACAACAATAGACAGTGGAATACTGGACCTAACAATGGAGGAGTTCCCCATAATTATCAAGCAAGTGAAGAGAGATCAAATACTACTAATGTTGCTGATTTAAATTTTATGACAAATTGGTGTAGGTTGCATGATACAACAACCCATTCTAAGGTCAATTGCCCAGAAATGGAGAAGATGGTGAAAATTGCACAGGCTGATGCCCATCCTCAAGCAAGAAATTCTAATCAAGCCAATGGGCCGGCCAACACTTCCATGACTTATGAAACCATTGAAGAAAAGTATCAATTCCCTATGCAAGGGGATAATGAGCCAGAAGAAGATGTCTATGATGCTCAAGCTTTCCAATCTAAGGGTGGTCACTTTCTGAGGAACCAAAATAAAGGGCCATTCACTACATCTGCACCCCCTAACAACATGGTTCCACCAAATCAGAATGTAGATAACAATCCACCCCCACCAAAGGGACCTTCTGATACTCAGAATAGAGGTAATCAACCTTCTTTTCCTAAGTACCAATTTAGGAATGATTCAGAGTTTGATTTTGTTGCAGAATTGCAAAGGCAGAAGACATCACTATCTTTCTTTGATATCATGAAGTGGTGCCCAGCTCAAAGGGAGGTGGTATTAAAAGCTTTGGAAGAAACAAATTGCTTGAAAGGGAAAGGTAAAGTGACTCCCGCAAAGGAGACGAATGCTGCTATGTATAGAGGTAAGACCAGTACCCCACCTTTCTTGTTAAGTTTGAGGATCTTTGGAAAGAATCTACACAATTGCTTATTAGATTCTGGAGCATCAGGGAATGTCATGCCTTTTTCGATTTGTAAAAAGTTAGGATTGAGTCCTATTCCAACCAATAAAAAGGTGATTCAATTGGATAAAACTGAAGTTAATGTTGTAGGTGAGTTGAAGAACATGCATGTGCAGGTTGGATCAGACCCAAGGATCCAGAGCTATATAGATATTCAAGTTGCTAACATCCCAAAAACATATGGGATGCTTTTAAGTCGAGAGCTAATGAAAAGCATAGGAGGATATTTGTCCTTGGACTTCTCGCACATGTGGTTACCATGGAAAGGGGTTGCCACTCAGATAAGAATTGAAAGTGAACCTAGGCTCAAATACATGATTACAGAGTAATGATACTCCAAATGAAGTAGCATTTTTTGAGACTGAGATGGGTGTTTACAAGCAAGAGGAAGTCCTTACTTTCTCTGTAGTTAGTTCTGAGGATACACTATCCTTAGACCACACTGATTCGATGATTCACATCAACTAGCAAGTTCTAATAAGGAAATTGCAACAAGATAGGCTGGTTTTAGGAATAGAAACTGATTTGAGTAATTTATTGCTTCTTAATTGGTGTAGAATACACTATCATAACCATTCGGAGTTGACATATCAGTCATGCATAGATATTCTAAGGCATGTAGATCTACCCAAACAAGAATCTCAAGAGGTAACTGAGACTCCCATCAATGAGTTCTCTTTCCAAGCTAAGGATGCAACTATTCTTACACGAGTTAGTCTTTCTCTAGAAGAGGTTTCTTTACCAGTAGAATACACTTAGGTCTTAGGGTTTTCAGATCAAAAAGAGGAAGTGGAAGTATCTCAGTTTCATTTTAATACCCCTATTCCAGATGCTTTGACTATGCCAAAGGAGTTAATAAAAGATGAGTTAGGTCCTGACTCAGCCCAAGAAATCACTCAGGAGGTAGTTGTTGAACAAATTAAGGAACTAGGAAAATCGTTAACTGAGCTTCTTCTCAACATGAATTCTGATAAATAGCAAAAGTCCGAGCCGCCACATGTCACAACTGACAAAATCCCAGTAGTTTCTAAAAAGAAAGAGCTCCTAGCAAAAGACCAGTTATGGACTCTTAAATTTGATGGTTCTAAATCTAAAGCAGGAAGTGGAGCTGGAATTGAACTAACCAATCCGAAAGGAAAAACTTATTTTGCTTCTTACAGATTGCAGTTTGGTTGCACTAACAATGTGGCTGAATATGAGGCACTTGCAAGAGGACTTATGTTTGCTCGTAAGAAGAAGGTAACTGCTCTTACAGTGATGGGAGACTCTGAGGTAATTGTGAAACAGGTACGTAGCCAATACACCTACCATAATAAAAGATTGGCTACTTATAGGAATAGGGTCTAGAATTTAATAGAAGATTTTGATGCCTTTGGGATTACTCTTATTCCAAGGGAAGCAAATCAAATAGCAGATGCTCTTGCCATTGCAGCAAGTACATTAGAGCCAATGCAAGATTCAAATCTAAAGAGGTTTTCTGTGGAGTTGATTTCAGTCCCTGCAATTCCTGATGATGTTAGACACTTCCAGGTGTTTAATGATGATCAACATATTTTGGCCTTTTTGGAGAGTTCTAATGTATTTCAAGGACAGATAATTGATGACGTTGACAGGGATCAAGGAGACTAGAATCCAGAAAGTGACAATACAGAAAGTGATAATCCAGAAGGGATAATGGATTTAAAGAGCAATAACATCCCAAAAAGGATGATAGCATTGGAAAGGATATTTGATTCAGATCCATGAGCTTATCAGAGAATGCCTACAAAGAGTGAGGGAGGCAAGTATGAATCTGTTAATTTGACTCACTCAGGGGTAGAAAGGAATGTTCTTATAGGGAAGACTTGTCCTCAGGAAATAAAGGATGAGATAATCAAAGTTTTGAAGCAGAATATTGAAGCAATTGCTTGGAGCTATGATGATTTGAAAACTTTTGATATATTTGTCATTACACATACAATTCCTCTTAAGCCAAAAGCCAAGCCGTTTCGCCAAAAGCAATGCCTAGTCAATGCATTAATCGAGCCTCTGATCCAGAGAGAAGTACAAAAGATTTTGGCTGCAAGAATAATTTTTCTAGTTAGGCACTCTACCTGGGTGGCTAATCTAGTTCCTGTGAGGAAGAAGAATGGGGAAATCAGGTTATGTGTGGATTTTAGAAATTTAAACAAAGCCTCTGAGAAGGACAATTATCCATTACCTTCTCTTGATGAAGTATTGCAAAAGGTTAATGGATATCAAATGATGTCTTTCTTAGATGGATATCCAGAATATAATCAAGTACTGGTAATTCATGAGGATAGGATGAAGACTGCTTGCACTACAAAGTGGGGCACATTTGCCTATAGGAGGATGCCATTTAGTCTAATCAATGCTAGTGCTACTTTTCAAAGAGCTATGGATGTAGCATTTAAAGACCTAATAGGAAAGTGTATAATCATCTATGTTGATGATCTGACCATCTTCTCTAAGAGTAGAGAGGATCATGCTACTGATTTAGAGAAAGTACTGAAGAAATGTATCAGTTATGGTGTTTCTCTCAATCCAAAGAAATGTGTATTTGGAGTTTCTAAAGGGAAGCTCTTGGGTCACATTATATAAGAGGAGGGAATTTCCATAGATCCTGATCGAGTAGAAGCCATTTTGAAGTTGACAAGGCTAGGAAGTAAGAAGGAGATGAGATCTTTCTTTGGAAGGGTTAATTTTGTTAGGAAGTTTATAACAGGGTTTGCAGAAATTGATAAACCACTTAATGAAATGATGAAGAAGGATGCGAAGATTGAATGGAGTGAAGAGACTAAATATGCTTTCATGCAGATTAAACAAGCTATATCTGAGGCACCTATTTTAACAAGCCCGGATTATCTAAAACTATTCTACATTTATTCTTTTGCTTCTGAACATTCATGTGCAGCACTTTTGACACAGAGAAGAGAAGAGAATGAGGAGAGGCTTATTGCTTTTATGAGCTCTCCCTTTAAGAATGCAAAGGTAAGATATTCATCAATAGAAAAACAGGCTTTTGCATTGGTGCGAGCAGTGAAAAAATTCAGACACTACATAATCCGAAGTCAAGTGATGGCTATAGTCCCAGATCCAGCTGTAAAGTCCCTCCTGATGCAAAGTGAACTAGGAGAAAGAAGAGGGAAATGGATGGCCATTTTACAAGAATTTGACTTGGAGATTCACCCAATGAAGCTTGTAAGAGGTCAAGGTTTGTCAAAGGCAATGGCTGAAGTGGACAGAAGTATAACTTGCCAATAGTACACTGTTCAGTCATTCACAAAAGATCTCTGGTATACAGACTTAGTCTTTTTCCTCCTCAACAAGAAGTGTCCAGAAGGGATGAATGCAACTCAAGAAAGAGCACTAAGGATGAAAAGCGCCCATTATATGCTTAAAGGAGGATCAATCTACAGGAAGAATTTCCAAGGAATCTACTTGTGTTGTCTGGATTAGCAAGAAGCTAAACATGCTATAAGTGAATTTCATGGCAGACATGGAACAGGACATGGATTTGCTGATGCGTTGGCTCATCAGATTTTAAGGTCAGGTTACTATTGGCTTTACGTGTTTAGGGATGCACATCAACATTACAGGACTTGTCATGTATGTCAAACTTCTGCATCAAGAGGAAGAAATCCTGCGATGCCCCTACAACCAGTATATGAGGTAAGGCCATTTGCCCAATGGGCACTTGATTTTGTAGGAGTGATTAATCCAAATTCTTCTACAGGTCACAAATTCATCTTGACTACAATGGATTATTGCACACGTTGGACGGAGGTTTTTCCTTGCAAGAATAGCAGCACGAAGGTGGTTATTAAATTTTTGACAGAGAACATCACAACCAGGTTTGGAGTTCCATTTGCTCTGGTATGTGATAACGGCCCTGCTTTTTCTTCTACTGAATTTATTTCATGGGCTTATGAGCATAAGATTGTATTAAAATATTCTTCCAATTATTACCCTCAGGGGAATGGAGTGGTTGAGTCCACAAATAAGAATTTATTGGAAGTAATGAAAAAGTTGTTAGCAAGTAACCCTAGGGACTGGCATACCCAGCCGAGATTTGCTTTATGGGCAGATCGAACCAGAATCAAAGCAGCCCTAGGGAATTCACCTTTTAAGCTAGTTTATGGCCAGGATCCAATCTTCCCCATACATTTACAAATACCTGTTCTAAAATTCATGCAGGATTTTTATAATAAGGATGATAGGATGGAGGTTAGACTGCTTAACTTATTGAACATGGAAGAACAAAAAGATGTTGCTTTGCAGCAATTCTCTAAACAT
The DNA here is from genome assembly GCA_007115665.2 of Sequoiadendron giganteum. Lineage (NCBI taxonomy): Eukaryota > Viridiplantae > Streptophyta > Pinopsida > Cupressales > Cupressaceae > Sequoiadendron > Sequoiadendron giganteum. Next base: position 495,794,129 of record CM021106.1, read on the forward strand.
CAGGCTGTTGTCAAGTGTTGGTTTGACAAAAGAGCCAAAGTGAAAGCTTTTAGAATATCAGACCTTGTGCTATTATGGGATAGGGCTAGAGAAAGGAAGGGAGACCATCAAAAATTCGATAGAATTTGGTTAGGTCCCTACCAAATAGCTGAAATCTTAGGGGAGAATGCCTTTCGTTTGAGTACCCTAACAGGAGAGCCTGTTCCATTACCAATTAATGGTCAGTTTCTCAAACACTATTTTGATGCATAAAAATTCTGGTGTTTTGAAAAGGAATGTACTATAATGTATCATATGTAATTAAGTTTTCATTTTTAGTTTTTAGTTTTATAGTTTTTGTTTTGCTTGTTTTGTTTTTGTTTTGTTTTCTTTCTTTGTTTTGTTTTGTCTTGTTTTGTTGGGGATTCTTATTTTTCTCATCTCAAGTTAGGGGGTTGTTATTCAAAGTATACTATTGGTACTAGGAGAGAAATTGGTTTAGGTATTCTCATTATAATCATTGAAAAGGATTTCATTCTAAAACTTATGTTTTATGATCATTCTAGTTTGGGTTGGAAAAGTTATTAAGGGTAGAAGATGTAAATGTGAATACCTCATGAATTGTGATCAAAGATCTGTCACCAAATTAGAAAAACATCTGCATGAGTAATTACCTATTTGTTTTAGAACAACTCTATCTTTGTTTCAAGTGAAAAATCAGATTCCAAAACTATCATGAAATCCATTGTAGTACTCAACCCACATTTTAGATTCATTGAATCTGAGTATTGAGAGATGCATAAAAGAATTTCCATCCATAAAAAAAAAGAAGAAAGAGAAAGAAAGAAAGAAAAGCAAGCTCAATATCAAGTGGGTAACCAAGTATCTCTATCGGGGCTATGGACGCTTGTTTGGTAGTAGAGCAATACTTTGAGAGGACTAGAGGTATCTCCATCGGGGCTATGGACGCCTGTCTGGCAGCGGAGCAATACCCAGGATTTTACTGCATGATAGTTAAAGGACTCAACTTATGTAGCTTGAAACTTAGGTATAGTTGTTTACAAGCAGAGAAAGTATCTACAAAGAATGATGCACAATATAGGCATACACTCAGATTAAGAAATAACTCATGAGCACATAACATTTGAGATTCAAACTCAAGATTATCCTACAAATATCTGATCTCATTCAAGGTAAGGTGTTTATAAGTCAAGTAGTTTTTGGCTGACTATAATTTTCTTTGGGTATTTTGAAAATAGGTAAACCATTTTCCCAGCCGAGTCGCCATTTGTTATGCCTTGCATAACCACCCCATCTTTTGCCTTGGTCAAAATGGGTCCCCCTTTGTGTTTTTTTGTACTTAGTTGTTTTTGAAACAAAGTTTTGAGTCTAGTTTTTCCAATACTTTGTTTTTCTTTGGTTTCTCTGTCGAAATTAGAACCAGAGCTGAATCGGGTTCTGAAAGTTCTTTTGAGGCTTGTTTTTGGTTCTATCCCGACAGTCTTTTCTTTGCCTTTGGCGAAAGCGGAGCTGGAGTGGGAATTGGGATGGTTGTTATCAAAATTTGCAAGATCAAATTATATTCCGATCCCGCCTCCGCTACTTTTTAATGTTTGTTTTGTCTCGATTTTTGTGTTTTGTTTTATTAGGTTGGTCTTTTACTTAACTTTTTGTATTTGTTTTGGTTTTGTTTTTAGTTGTCGGATGCGGAGTCGGAATGGGAATGAGGTTTGGAAATTTTATAAGTTTAAGATCCCGTTTACATTTTAGTTCCGCCCACACCAATTTTTGTCGTTGACTTTTTTGACTGAAGTTGCACTGCAGACCAGTGTTTGTTCTCTTACAGTTCTGACTCCACTTTACTGCGTTTTAATGCACTAATGGTGGTTGCTGGTGTAGGTAGAAATTCACATATTTTCCTTTATTAAGGGTTAAAGCCGATCATTATTTTTATTATTACAAGTCTGAGAGTGCGAAGAGCAATAGCAGAGTTTGTTTGAGCAAATTGATCGAGATAGAGAAGGGATATTGTGTGCGAATCGATTCAGAAAGTTAGCGTAGATTTGTTTGCGTTTGAGGTAGGCCTTTTATCTTTGTTGTTCATTTGTTTTATTTGCAGTTGTGTTCATTGTGTTTTGCTTTATATCTGCTCGCGTGTTCAATCATTGTGTTTTAAAGCAATTTTATGATCATCGATGTGATTGAATGAGTAGGTTCTTGTTTTGGCTTGTTTGTTTTGCTTTAATCCTTGTTGTCTTGTTTTATCGTGTCGTTTCTTTCTATTTTTGGGCATTGTCGCTTTCACGTCTTAATTGTGATTGCGTCATGTCATTTTCGATTGTCAGTAGATTAGATTAGATTAAAGGTTTTTAATGGCGTTTGTTAGATTAAGAATCTATAGTGAGGTAGATTAGAGTTTTTTATAGTGAGTTAGGGTGGATTAGATTAATTGTTTAAATTAGGGTTTCGTCATTCGGTAGAATGGCAGGGTTTTAAACCCATGCCCTAGTTTTATTAGGTTTGTTAGATTAGGGTTTCGTTGGTCTCTGCAATTACTTTAAGTGATTAAAAAAATGATATCTTAGAAGTGCCATTGATTCCCCACGGTCATATGAGTATGGTGTTTTTTTAAAGCTCCTTGTCATTTTATAGCGACCTAGGTTTTAATCATGTAGTTATGTTGAAAATGAATAAATTTGATGATGTCATGATTAGCATAGGCAGAGGCGGGATTGGAATGGATTATGGACATAAGAATTTTGTTTGCGAAGGTTATCAATTCCATTTTTATCCTGTTTTCGATTCCAAGTTTTAAAAGGTTTCCTTGAAGTATGCGATAACTGGCGGAGGCGAGATCGAAACTAATATTGAATTTAAGAATTTTGTTTGCAAAGGTTGTCAATTCCATTTTCATCCCGTGTCCGGCTCCGCATATAGTGGGAAGTCTTTTGTCGAAGTAACGATAACCAAATCGGAGGCGGAGGCGGAATGGAAATAGAATATGAGAAAAAGTAAAATTTGAAGAAAACCAAATCCGATTTTTGTTTCGATCCCGGTTCCGATAACCTTCCTGACTCTGATTCTGAGCCCATTTGTTATTAGGTGAAGTTCCTATATTGGTTTTGCTCTGAGTCCGCCAGTTTGGTAAAAGAGATTGTTTTGAGCTTTTGTCTGGTTCTAACTCCGATGTATGTGTGATAGGTATGTTTTAAAAGCATGTTTTATGATGATTTATCTAAAGGTCTAATTAGAGGTTTGCTTGCAGGAGAAAGATGATGGAGGAGACTTGGTGATAGATCGGCTTGTAGAAGTCAAAGAAGAAATAAAAGTTGTAGGGAGAGAATTGATCAAGGTAAAAAGTATGAAAGAGTTTGCTGCAGTTGAGTTGGATTGCATCAAATTTGAAGATGACTGGATTGATGGGCTAGATATGGATATGCTACAACAAGTCTTCACTAGTTATAATGAGTTCATAGCGGATCCAGCTTCACATGCATAAAATCTTGCATGCATGATGTTCTTCTTCCTTGCATGTCGCATGCATGATGATCTTCTTCCTTGCATGTTGCATGCATGCAGCACTGATAGTCTTAAGGGCACATGACTTCTTTTCTTCTATTGTTAGATCAAACTGAATGCATAATTTAAGAACTCAAGATCAAAATTGATATGAGTTTCCAAGAAAGTTGATTGTTCCTAAAAAGGTGGAAAGCCTAAGATAGAAGTGAAGTTCGAATTTCTTTTGTATATCTATAAATACTAGGTGGGTATCACATTGTAAGGGTCGGCTAGTTGAGAATTGGATTGGCTTACCTAGTGCTAGGAGATAGAATTTTGTAGAGTTTTGCAGAGATACATTGTACTATATCTTTTGACAGTTAATAGAATTGCAGGTTTACAAAATATGGAGTTTACATTGAATTGTGTTGTTTGATAAGGTTAATGAGTTATAATCCACCCGAATGCCAGTGATTGTGCTGAAGCATGATAGTTTCTTATGTGATGAAAGTCATTAGAAGAAACCGGGTTTAAAGATTATCTTGTTAAATTGTCATTGAATTAAAGTTATTGAAGTCTATTGATCTATAGTTTTAATGATGAATGAATGTGTGTTGTTTTGAAATCTTGGAAATACTTGTGATATGTGAATAAGTGGAATTGAATTAAGCACCTAAGATGTATACGATGGTACAGTCATACTGTGGGTTGTGTCATGCTATGGTTTTTGTGATCGGTTAAGAAAACATTCATTGTTAAAAGTATATGTCTGGATATTAGATAAATTTAATTCATACTTACTGATTTACCCCTTGGATCTATCTTTTTCTTTTATTTAAAACCCATTGATTTACAGGAACTATTTTGATAGAGAGAGTCATAGCTTGAATCCTTTGTTACTAGCACAGGCCCCTTGAATATTACAGTTGCATGAACCAATTGAGTGACATCAGACAGTTGAGAACAAACTACCAGGACCTTGGGAGTTAGACCACTACATGTAGTCTTTCTTTTTCAGGAGAAATAGAGTAGAAATATTCTGTTTTAATGTTGTTTGTGTCATTTTAACCATCAACAGGTATATTGATGACATCCTTAGAATGCCCTATGCAAGACTAGCATAGTAGATCCATCAATTGTTTGGTTAGTGATGGAAGGGTTAAAACCCTTGATGATATTTTACATGTTCTAGGACTTGCAAGAAAATTACTCTCAGTATCCAAGTTGAATGATTTTGGAATGCATATGAAATTTGACAAGTCTTGTTGTAGGTTGGTAAGGGGGAGTTTGGTGATTGCTAAAGGATCTCAAATAAGGATTTTGTTTAGGCTTAATGCCTCCACTTTTTGTAACTCTACGAATGTAACTAGAACTGAAAATGCATTTATGTTGTGGCACCATATATTTGGTCACATAAGTGAAAAGGGTCTTAAGACCAATTTGAATAAAAAATTGGTTGATGATATTTATGATTATTTTATTCATAAAAATGGTTTTTATGAGCATTGTGTGTTTGGTAAAAAGGAAAAATTCATCATTTACCAATGGAACTAATAAAGCTAAGAGATTATTCATTTAGATGTGTTTGGACTAGTGGATTTTGAATCTTTTGGAAAATCTCGTTATTGTTTTAATTTCATTGATGATGTCTTGAGATACACCTAGATTTATTTTATGCATGAAAAATTTGAAGGTTTCACTAAGCTCAAGGAATTTAAAGCCTTAGTTGAGAAACAAATGGATTATAAGATAAGGGTTGAGATCTAACAATGAGGGTAAATATTGTTCTAGGGAATTTGATGAGTTCTATAAGCATGCAGGTATTGTTTGGAAAAACACTAATCCTTATACACCCCAACAAAATGGGGTAGTAGAAAGAATGAATTGAACCTTGATGGAAATATCTAGAATCATGTTGAGTGGTGCTAATATCGATAGATTATTTTGGTCAGAAGCTATAATTACTGCATGTTATTTGATTAATAGATCTCCTTATTCAACTCTTGTTGATAAAACTCCTTATGAAGTGTAGATAGGTAGAAAGCCTTTTATTTCACATTTAATGGTCTTTGGTTGTGATGATTTTGTTCATGTGCCTCATGAGAAGCATTCTAAATTGGATCTGAAAGCACAAAAATACATATTTGTTGGCTATGGTGATAATGTAAAAGGTTATAAGCTTTGGAATCCACTAACCCGTAAAATAGGTTTCTTTGGAGATGTGTTTTTTAGGGAGTTTAGAGATTACTCAAGTGAAGAACAACCAAAGGAGAAAGATGATATAAAAATAGTGCACTTCGATACAAATATTGAGAAGTAGGAAGATACACATGTGGAAGAATAATCAGATGGATTTGAGGATGGAGAAGTAGAAGAGGGTTTAGAGAGTTCAAATGATGTGTAGAATGAGCATATAGAAGAAGAAGAGTAGCAATAGCTCCTTACTCCTAGGAATCTTGAGAAGATGAACAAGACAACAAAATCTAGTTGACATGTATAGCCCATATAATTATTGTTGTGTATTTTATTTGTTGAGTACTGATGATGAACCTAGATCTTATAGGGAGGCTCTTTCTTTAGAAGAAAGTGAGTTTAGGATGCAAGCCATGTAGGAGGAGATGATGACTTTGGATAGTTGTGATACTTGGGATCTTGTGAGTTTTCCAAAATGAAGGAAGCCCATTGGTTGCAAGTGGATATTTCAAAATAAATTTGGAGTAGATGTTTGGTTAGAGTGGTACAAGGCTAGATTGGTGGCGAAGGGCTACTCCTAGAGAGAGGGAGTTGATTTTGGAATTTTTTTATCTCCTATTGCTAAGTTAAATTCTATTAGATTCCTATATTTATTGATGTTGCTTATGATTTTGAAATAGAGAAAATAGATGTTAAAATCCTTTCTTGCATGGGGATCTTAAGGAGGAAATTTATATGCGACAACTTGATGGTTTTGTTGTGAAAGGAAAATAACACTTGGTTTGCAGGTTAAAGAGATCTCTATATCTGGGTTTGAAATAGTCACCCAAGATGTGGTACAAGAAGTTTTATGCCTTTTAATTAAAGTTAGGTTTTTTTATGAGTGAGGAGGATAATTTTGTTTATATTAAGGTTGTTGATGATCAAATACTAATCATTATCTTGTATGTTGATGACATGTTGTTTGTGGGTAACATCAAGGTGATGATTAAGGAGCTTAAGGCTTAGCTTTTTGGAATGTTTGATATGAAGGATTTATGGGCTAAAAAATATATCCTTGGGATGGAAATCAATAGAGATTATGTTCATAGAAATATTTGGTTAAGTCGGAGTAAGTATGTTGATACCATTTTGTAGAGGTTTAGTATACATATGACTGTAAACTAGTAAATATTCCATTTTTGGTTGGTACTAAGTTGAGTTCAGACATGTGTAATAATTTTCATAATGGTTTTGGATATCTATGTCTAAATTTCCTTATGATAATTTCATTGGTAGTTTGATGTATGCAATGGTTCACACTAGACCAAATATAGCCCAAGCAATGGGAGTTTTGAGTAGGTTTATGTCTAACCCTCATAGAGAGCATTGGAACTTTGTTAATATGATGTTTAGATATTTGCATGGTACTTCAGATTACTATTTTTTTTTATCATGGTACTAATGATGTGGTTAAGTCATTGGAAATATAAGTTTTGTTGATGTAGATTGGTCAAGTGACTTAGACATTCAAAGGTCCACTAGTGGATATGTTTATACTTTATTTGGAGTTGTAGTGAGTTGGATGAGTAAGAGACAACCTATAATTTCAAATTTTACACCATAAAAGTAGAGTATATGGCTGCTACACATGCCTCTAAGGAGGTCGTTTGGTTATAGAGACTTGGTGAAGGTATTGGTTTTGATTGTAGGATGGTAAGGATTGAATGTGATAGTTGAGTGTCATATGTTTAGCCAAAATTTCTATGTATCATGTTGATACTAAGTAAGTTGATGTACAATATCAATTTGTGCAAGATATGGTTGAGAATGGTAAGGTCTTGATTGAGAAGGTTGACACTTTGGATAAAGTTGTAGATTTTCTCATGAAGCCAATGACCATGGATAAATTCTCTTGATGCAGGAAGGCCATGGGACTTGATCACTATACTTGATTATAATTTCATATGTATCTCATGGATTTACTTGCAATGTATAATCTCAAGTGGGAGAATGTTAGGATAGGTGACATTGTAATTGCTATCCTAAGTTGATAATTGTTTGTCTTTGTCTTCTTTAGAAAGTGTTCTAGAGGATAAGAGGGGAAAAATATTTATTATTTTTTCCTATGAAAAATTACATAATTGTATTCAAAGAGGTGGACCCACTACAATGATGGTTATAGAGCATCCCAAGGGAATATTCCTTTTGGGTGCCCAAGCTTTCATGTTTTGGTTTTGAGCTTTCAGATCCATGGTAGAGTTATAAAGCACTTGGTATTGACCAATTTTAATTAGCTATGGGTTAGGAACCCATGTGAAGGCCATGTGATGATTTAATATTTTTCACCATGTTTCTAGGCTGTCCACTAAGGGGGGTGGGTTTTTCTAGGTGGTTTTACTTGTTGTTTCGAGATACCATATGTGGTATTCTCTCCCACAAAATTCTATATATTGGAGCCTTGAGTTGGAGGTTTTGATCAGTTTTTTTGTAAGATGTCAAAGTAATGAAGTGTTGTTGATATTCAGAGAGGATTGTTGTATTGTTGTACTTCATTGAAGATTAATACAAACATTGCATCTCTTTAAATGTGCAGTTTTTTCCCACAAGGGTTTCTCCACATATATCTTGTGTCACTTATGATTCTCAACTTGTGGTACATTACTGATTTTATTTCATTGTTACAATTGCTAATCACATAATCACATAATTGATAACCTTGAATACATATTTTAAATTTGCAACCACAAATTTAAGTTTATATTGCTGCAAGTTTCACCTTGAATATCCAACACTAAATACAAGTGCAGATTTATATTTAGATATTGATATGAATAATATTTTTAATAATTTCATTTAGAGTAGATTTTAACAACAATAATCTTAATATTATGACTATGATGGGTTAAATTTGCACTATATAAATAAAGTAGTCTTGCATTTCTTTCATACATAGTTTTAAAAATAAGATTGAATTGAATGATGCCAAAAAATATAATTATGGTATTGCTGTTTTGAAATACTCATTTAAGGGTTTCAAATGATTAGAATTTACAAAAATCTAGAGGCTCCCATAAAAAATTTAGATATAATTATTCATCTTACACTAGGACAAGTGGACATACCTATATATCTAATCATATTTTAAATCCATTTATCAAAAAAATATTATAACATACAACAAAAGTAGCAAACATAATAGAGTGAAAATAAAAAATTCCATTGTAATTATATTCTACAATTAAATCCAAATACTATTTAATTATTGTTCTAGTTATACAATAGTAAAGAGACCTAGAAAATGTTACTATACATATTGATCAACATTATATTTCACAACTTGAGAAACACTTCAACTAATATAATTGCAATGATATTTTTTTAAGTTTAATACATGTGTAGTAATAATTTTTTTGAAATCTTATGTAGCTTGGAGAAACAATATCCATTCATATGTCACCATTTTTTAAACTTGTGTAAGTTGGGAATAAATACAATCAAGCATTGACAAAATTAGTATATTATATTTGTGTTTGTATAAGTTGCAAGGAAAATTAGTAAATATTTACTATGTAAGACATTATATTTTATAATTTTTTTGCATCCATTCAATTGAAAATATAAAATCTAATTGTTTCAGCTATGGAAAATGGCGTGCTAGGCTCTAGTAACAAACAATATAATAATAATAAGATTATAAAATTTATAAATTATATATGGACTTCGATAATTTTATATTTTAGCTTTTGCTTTCTTATAAAAAATTATCATTTGTGTTCTATTAAGATAGATCTAAATTGATCATCAAGTTGTAGGGTTAAGATGTTTTGGAGTTAGGTTTGTTCAAATTTTAATTTTTGAAGCTAATATATAGTTTTACATGTACATTCCCAATATTAATTCTATATCTTTTGTGGACTCTTGAATTAATTTAATTTTGACCCTTGAAATCACCTACAACATCTAATCTCACATACACATATTTGATTTATATGTATTTTTCAAGTAAATACTCTTAGCATTTGAAATGCAACTATGATTAATTAACCATAACACAAAAATGCTTGAAAATTAAGGCCAACCATCAATTTTAAGCATTATTTAAGGGAGTGGGAAGAGGGGGTTTAAATATATTAACCAAAAGGATATTTATTGAAAGGAAATAAATAAATATAATAGAGAAAACAACCTAACAAATTATGTTAAGTTAAGTAATTTAATTTAATATTGTAATAAAAATAGTGCTTCTATGTATAAGAGATTTAGGTTGTGTATTTTTTTTATTAATTAGATACATATATATGACTAATTTAAATTGGTTAAGATTAATTAACAATAATAAATATATATTTAATAGTTAGATATTAAATGTAAAAGGATTAAATAATTAATTGTGAGAATTATGCTGAATAATTAATGGACATGCAATTTGCTTGGTATGAGTGTTGAATATTAGAAAACCTTTCTATTAAATATTTAATAAGTAATGTGCTAGATTAGAAATAGACATATTTATTTTATAAAATACAAAGGTAATTTAATTGTAACATTTGTAATTAATTTGGGAACTTACAACAACCATAGATCATTGAAGCTATTGCAATTTAAAATGTAATAAAAATGGCCCAAAAAAAAATGTTTTCAATCTTTAATTGTTGAAGGGGATTTGATTAAAATAAAATTCTTGGTAAATTATTGAAGGCATAAGAAATGTTAACATTGTCCATATTTTTAGAGAATCCATCAGAAGAGATTTTTTTTAATAAATTTGGGCCATGGTACAACTAATTGGTCAAGGTATGACACATTCCCCTTAGAAGTCATTACACTTAATAATGATGAGTATTTGAGAAACTTATCATATGAAGCAAGATCATATTGGTTTTTATGGATTGATGTACTCTTGTCTCTAACAAATTCTATTCATGCTTCACTTCAAAGAGTTCTGGTAAAAAATAAACTGGTATGATTTTATAGGGGTAAAGCCATTGGTTGGTTACTATAGATTCAAATAAAATTTGACAACATATTTCAAACAATGGGAAATGATAGAAATTGTGTTGATCCTCTTAGTTGTAACATTGTGAAGTAAAACTAAAGAATTTGGAGGAGCTTGATTAATATGGGTTTAACCACATATCTAGAGAGACTAAATGGGGATGACACCCTATTGACCATTGAGTGTGCAAAAGGGTGGAAAAATAGGAATGTTAAGATGTAGGGGTTACATTTTGATGTTATACAAGAGTTTTTGGATCAAGTTATGGGTCTCTTTATGGAGGGAGAATTTTAAAAAAATATGGGTGTGCTATGGATGAAACTCAAGATACATCATGAGTTTGTTTAATCCCTCATGGGAGAAGGTTTCCCTTTGTATCGTGAGGTATGTAAAACTCTTGAAGGTAGATATAATTTGGGGTATTCATATCACTTTTTCCTATTAAATCACTTTATGGATAAAAACATGTCTGCTTTCCTTTTTATTTACTATCTTCACTGGAGAATTTGGTCAAGAATTGTAAGTGTGCTCCAAGGATCATACCCTTTCATCAAAGACTTATTTTACTTATAGTGAACCTTTTTAGACTCATGAATACAAAGGTCCCCTATAAGTATGTTAAAATTAAGGAGGTGAATAAGAAAAGAATGGTGGATTACTTTGATTCTGCACCTAAAAATTCTAATGACACCTCAAATGACACTTGGAGGGGTAGGGATGAGGTTATTCAAATACTAAGGAATCCTTATCTATGGATAAAGTATTCTAGGATCACTAGATGAAATGGGATTAAAATATGATAGGATGGTGGAAGATAGTTTTATAGAAATTGAGAACATAAGAGAGGGAAAAATTAAGAAGGGTGATCCCATCAAGAGTAAATCCTAGACATTATGGATTTAATTTATATTTTTATAGAGGGTAAGAGAAAGAGAAGAGACCCCTTCACGGGCCAAACCCATGCCCTAGGGATATAAATACAAATGTTAAAAAGAGGGGAATTAATATTTTATTGAAACTTAAGAATTTGGAGGACCTAATTATCAAAGGAGAAAGGGAAATCAAATACTTTCCCATAATTGGTTGTTACTCCATTATGTGATTCCATAAACATCAATTGTCTTTGTTGTAGTACCATCATAATGTCCCATAAATCATTTTCAATAGTAATTAATTAGAGCTTGAATTTCCAAGTGGGGAAGTCTTTTCTTTCTAACTTTTCAATCAACATGTTCTTTTTCTCTATATTAAAAGTATATGACCCCCCTTAATAAAAAAGGTTTAAGGTGTTAGACTCCACTAGGAATGCACCTTGACTATAGCATTTTTAACACAATAATGTTATTAAAATATCATTATGAAAAAAAATAATAAACCCAAAAACAATACCAAGAATATATTACCACTAAAAACTAAATTACAAATAGGTGAAATAGGAGAAACATGACAAAGACCATCTAGAAAATTATTTTATACCTCAAATAAATTCTATGATCCACATAAATATGGTATGAGCACTTCCAACAGAGGGTTAATGACTAAGGATCTCCTCTATATTTATGTCAAGCATTGAGCTACTATTTCCACATATGCAGCAAACAAGACTCTAACATATATAATATATATTTTTTGTTGGTCAATGCAAAGAAAAGTGTGATAGCATTGAAAATTCTAAATAAGAATTTTTCTCTTTTGATGCCTATCAAGAATATTTTTTGTACATGGCACTTATGTTGAACACCCAAAATACTGAGAGGGGGGGTGAATTGATATTTTACCAAAACATTTAATTGCTAGCCATTCAATTATCAAAAAATATTTAACTGCAACTATAAGAAAGAACATGAAAGGAATTATAAAACCACATAGCAAATGAACACCATGATGTTTACGTGGAAAACCCAAAATGGGAAAAACCATGGTGAGGATTAGCTCACAATATGTTATAACCGATTATAAGATATTACAGGGCACACTGCTAGGACTCACTATCCTCGAAAGGCTCATAACCTGAAGTAAATACAAAAGGGAGTGTGACCCATTACCAAAATGATGAACTGATGAAATACACATTCTGTGTGTTGAGTTCAATTCTAATTAGGCTTTGGAATACAAAATCTTGCCCCGATTCACAAGTACACATCAAATACATTAAGAGTATGCAACTTCAGACAATAGACACTCATCACTGCTTATTACTTTTTCACTTGTCACCCACTAAACACATACATCTATATCTATCTCTGTTTGTCTCAATACAAAAATATCTCACATATATATACACTATTACATCTCAATACATCAATTAGGCCAGCCTAATTAAATGTACAAATACTTAATTAAAAATGTAGCTTGTCGGCCTAATTTTAGTGTAGTAAAATGGATACCCTTGAATTTTCACACTTTTTTGGGACCGCCTTGCTTTATTTATCCTCATTTATGGCTTAATTGGTCATATTTTGTGTCCACAAGCCCTATAAATTGCATCTTTTTTTGGATAATCCTGACATTCTCCAATGCATAAATGATAATCCTAATGATTCTAATCTATGTGTCTCTGATTTTTGGTCGAGACTAAAATACCACCTAGGGCATCTTTGTCCCCCTGAGGTCTTGGGACCCTGATTTTGAGGCATCTTAATTGGGACCCTTTTTGGTGTTTGTGCCCCAAGTTTCATGACCTCAGACTAAGACACAACCTAGGGCATCTTAGTCCTCCTTGAGTCATTTTTTAGGATTTAATTTCAAATTTTGGTGAGATTTAGCCTCCTTTATTTAATGAATTCATATGTCAGCTTGGTATGATATAATTTTGGGATATTAAGCATAAGTAAGTATAAATACAAGGTTTATTCATTCATTTTCATCCTAAGCATTCATGAGATCATCCTAGCAACTTGAGTATTCATTCCTAAGGAAAATTTATGAGATCAAGAGCATTCGAGAGCAATTCATCAAGCATTTGGATCCATCATCAAGATTCAAGCATCATATCAAAGATATTCTTGCATCATGTGTGTTGTTGAGCTAACATTTGTGATGTAGGGTTTTGATTCAAGAAAGCAATTCAATTCCATATCTTTGATTCAATATCCATATCCATTGCAACCATTTCACACAAGTTTGCAGACTTTACAAGGGTTTGGTGAGTTGTAGCATTACATGTTGTTCACTCACCATTTCCCTTTATTATTCTATTTCATTTCAACGTTTAATTACTAATAAGGGGTTTGAGCAAGGCAAACCCCCATTCACTAAAAATCAACAAGTTTTTCCATCTTGCATATTTGTGTTTGTAGATCTAGGTTGAAGACTTGAAGATTATTTGGAGTGCAAAGTTGTAAAAGTTGCATTACAAAGTTTTCATCTTCACGAAAACTCACCTATGGGTCAGATCTAGAAGTTTCAGAGCTTGAGATTCGAGAAGAAGTAAGTGCAGAACTTGGAGCTCAAGATCACATTTAGAGTTTTCAAAGATTCATAATGAGACTAATACGCCACCTTGGACATCTTAATCCTTACAGGAATATTTTATAGAGATTCCTTCAGATCCGTTTCTAAAATGTGAGGATTCTATATTTTTTCCCGAAAAAAAGTAGCAGGACTAATACACCATCTCGGGTGTCTTAGTCCTCCAAGGCACTTTTTTGGTAGTTTCTTTACATTTTTGGAATCCTTACAACATATCCAAACTTCCCAGGTACACATATCCTATCTCCGTATTACACAATTTAATTATTTGCACATCTCATTTAGCTTACATAATTAGGTTTTTTAGGTTGAATGTTCATTTTTATTTTCCAAGTATTTGCTTGGTGGTGAACCCCTTAAAGCTAAAAGAACTCCCCTCCTAGGTCTGCCTCATTGTGAATTAACTCACCTTGTGAGGTTGTTAGTCAATCCAATTAGGGATCCTAGGACATAATTGAATGACCTAGATAGAATAGGAAATCACCCTTCCCATTTCTGATTGAGTCCTCCATCCATGCATCTCTTTTGTTTTCTTTTCTCTCTTTTGGAGAGGGGTTTTTCCCATAGGGTTTTTCTCCTTTTCTCCGATTGTGAGAGATTTAGTTTTGTAGTTGTAAATGGGTACCTAACATGGCTGTGTAGTCAGGACCCATACTACATCCTCATATTTGCATTTTCATTCTCCCTAAGTTTCACTTAAGGGGGGGTGTTAGGGTAAATAGATTTTACCGCAGGCTTAAGTTAACTTAGGCATAATAATTTTATTAATTAGGGTAGTTGTGTTTCCCATATCAATAATTTTCATACCCATCACCTATTTTTCATGGATTTAAAAACCTTGTACCATATGTAGATTAATTATCTCATATTTCATTCCTTATTTGGTGAAATGGCCTCTTGTCTCTCTTGCTTTCGTGAAGGTTATTTTTGGAGATGGTGATCTTGGGCTCCTCCATCATAATATACCATATGAATATGATACACTACTGCAGTTTTATTCTTTGGAACACCTTGCACAACTTGATGATGAAGATGATGAGGTTTCCACTCTTTCTACAAAGATACTTGTTGAGCCTTCTAATTCATGGTTGCTACTTCCCATTATCCTAATCAACAAGATGCTTATTGTTTTCTAGATCTACCTCATCAGGATTCTTGTCTTGTAGACATATCATTCTTATTTGTGGAGTCTCACATTGATGATTTGGAAGACATGATTGATGATGTTCATCTCCTCTTTGGAGGAGTTTATTTCCCTACTTCGGATGTGATGAGGGAACCTTCATACCATCTTGTTATTTATTCTTCTCTTCTAGTGTCACAGTCTAGCATTGAGTTGGATTATCTTGACCAACATTCAGAGGAATCATTATCTTTGGAGGTGGATGTGTTTAAGTCTTCATTAGATTCTAATTTGATTATGGTATCATTCAAAATCAACATGGAGCCATTTGAGCATCCTTAAGAGACTTCACACTTCTTGATAATTTCTTCCTCATCTCTTGGTTTGGAGATTCTTAATACACTAGTGGATTGGTTTCTTCCCAATGGGAGAAATATTGTTTGCAAGCATTGGATAGTGTTTTGTCTTCATGCATGCACCATTGGCATAAGAACTTATTCATTATGGGGGGTTATATAGTCTCTCTCTTTCCATCTTATGGGGGGGCCATTTACTATATATGCATGATGTACGTAGTCCTTCGGGGGTGTGATTGCACCCTCCATCCATGCATATATATTTTTTTCTTTTCTCTCTTTTGGAGAGGGGTTTTTTCCCACAGGGTTTTTCTCCTTTTCTCTAGTTGTGAGAGATTTTTTTTTGTAGTTGTAAATGGGTACCTAACATGGTTGTGTATTCGGGACCCATACTGAATCCTCATATTTGCATTTAAATTCTCCCTAAATTACACTTAAGGGGGCTGTTAGGGTAAATATATTTTACCTTAGACTTAAGTTAACTTAGGCATAACAATTTTATTAATTAGGGTAGTTATTTTTCTTGTATCGGGAAGTTTCATACCTGTCACCTATTTTTCATGGCTTTAAAAATATTGTACCATATGTAGATTAATTATCTCATATTTCTTTTTTCTCTCTGGCAAGGTAGCATGGTTATCCTCTCTATGGTTATCCTCTCTATCTCATGAAGGTATTTTCTATAGTTGATTTTCTTGGGTGCTTTCCTCTAACACCATTTTATCTACAGTTCATTTTGGTGAACCCGACTTCTTTGAACATTTTCTTTTTGATTTGGAGTCCATAAAATTCCTAGATCTAGGTTGCGTTCATTGCATTTTACATTAGTGAAATTGCATCTAGGGTTTCTTGCATCTTGCATTAGTGAAATGCATCTAAGGTTTCCTATTTTTTCATTAGTGAAAGTGCATATACGTTAAATTTTTACTTTCTTGCATCATTTCATTTCATTGAAAAATTGAAAACTACATTTTTCATCATCTTAATTGAATTTAGAAACATTCTTATTGCATTCCAAGTAAATTTTTTTGCATTCAATTGCTAGTTCCTAGTTACTTTTTCTTTCACTCATTTGCACATTTTCTTGTTTCTAAACATTAGTACCCTAAATAGGAAATCTATAAACACTAGTGACAAACCAAAATTTTCTATTTTTCTGAGAAAAAACTCTACTAGGACTAAAACACCCTTTTTGGCATCTTAGTCCCTCTCAGGGATTTTGTTCCAGAATCCTTTCTCTATTGTTTGTTGTCTGTTTCACTCCCTAGAACTTCAAAATCTCACTAGGAGGACCAAGATGCCCTTACTAGCATCTTAGTCCATGTTGACTTTGACTCCAATTTTCAAGGTCTGAAATTTATTTTCTTTGTTTCTATGGGCTGCCTTCAGTTTTCTATTTTAGTTTCCAATTTTTTTGTTATTCCAATTTCGTTGATTTCAAGTGTAATTGAAAGCATAGGATATTCTGTTCATTGCACTTTTTGTGGTTTATCCCTTGTATGATTTGTACTACTTGGTTTCCTACTACTAATACTATGGTTAGATAAAGTACGAGACTCATGGCATCCCATGATAAGATACTCATTGTGGATCTTGGGTTATCAATCTCTCTTACTTTTGGTGTTGGCTCTAGTTCACTAGGTATGGACCATAAATTTGACACCTCTTTTGGTATGCCTACCTTACCTTCAAGCGTTATTCCAAGTTTTCAAACAATGGTTGATCATGTCCCTCAAGAAAACACAATGAAATGCATGAAGACTTATCTCATTTATAAGATAGTGTGAGTACTGAAAAATATTTCCAAGACTATTATACCTGCCATAGATATTATTTATCGCATGATGGAAAGTGATGAAGGATTGGAATTTTTACGTAACATAGCTGAAATATTTGGAAAATACCTTACTCCCAACACCAATGGTGCTCAAACTTCAAACAACATGCACGGAGGAAACCAAACTCCTCCCTCTTCAACCATAGAATCCATTCCCACCTATACAACTCATCAAGTGACCACAATGATGCAACCAACTAGTAATATCCTTCCTACCTCACACATTTCCACTACTGCTCCTTATACCTAAGTGGCATCTAATCTCATACCCCCTCCCACAAGCAATCCATTAATTTTTCCTTCCAATACATACACACCACCACTATATTCACCTCCATCCCAAACCACAAGCAATGATCCTATAATTAAACACCTGTTACAAATCTTTGCATCCCTTCAACGTCAAATCTCTACCATAAACCAAAATCAAAATGGTCCACCTTCATACTATGTAACAAGCAACCCATTATCCTTCGATATATTGAGAACTCCTGTTCCACAAGGTATAGAGATCCGTAGATTTGAGAAATATGGAGGAAAGGGAGATCCTGCTAATCATGTTAATGCTTTAACTACTTTGTGTTGTGAATTTATCCTTGAGGACAAACTTTGGCTAAAATTTTTCCCTGATCTTTGAAAGACATTGCCTTGGATTGGTTTTCTGCATTACCAAATAACTCAATTCATTCATTCAATGAAGTTTTTGAGGCCTTTATTAACCATTTCCAAGTGCACATGGTTCTTGAAATGACATTGGTTGATTTGATGAGATGCAAGAAAAATGAGGGTGAAAAGGTCACTGACTTTATTTCACGCTACCAGTCACTTTATTCCCAATTCCCACCTTCAAAATATGTTCATAGAAAATTTACAAAGAAATATAAGGGATAAGCTCACCATGATAAAATTTTCTTCCTTTATGTACCTATGCACTACCCTTCAAGATTATCAAGATTTTGTAGGTGCTAGTGAATCAAAAGCTACTCCTACCCATCCTGAAAATTCTTTAAAACATCAAACCAAAACACTTATCAACCTTTTAGAAGACAAGATAAAATTTTCCTTCAAATAAATTCCACATCTCAACCTACCCAAAAAGTTGATACACAAGTAGCTACTATAAAGAAGAGTAATCCTTATATCTTTGGAGATATGCAAAGGAAATTTATACCCTTACCCGACACAATCCACAATATCATGACCCAGCTCTTAAACAAAAGCATGCTTACCTTACCTCTTGTCTGACCCCTTGACCCTAGGAAGCCATTACCTCTAAGCTTTATACACAATGCCTATTGTGCTTATCACCAACAAAAATGACATGACATGGAAGATTGCAAGTATCTTAAACATCTTGTGCAAGACCTCATTGATTCCAGTCATATCCTAATTGGAGGTGTGAATGACAAAGGTAATAATTTTGTGGCTTCTCCCATCCAAAAATTGCAAATATTTACCAATCCCATGCCCAACCATAATATTTCATTTGTTAAGGCTAGCAAAACTAAGATCGATGTGATGAATGTTGACACAGATAATGAAAATATGAGCAATCATGAACAATGTCCTATGGATGATGATGAACGGAGTCCTATGGACACTAATGAACAAAGTTCTATTGATACAATGATAGGAGTGATTGACATCAAGCCTCATAAACAAAAAACCATTGGCATTACTTTCTCATCGAAAGAAAGACTTAAACATGCACCTGATGGTCCTCTTTACATAGCCGACAAAATCAATAACAATCCCACTCCTAGGATTTTAATTGATCTCATCTATGGAGAGAATGTGATCATAGAAGAAATCTTATATGTGCATGAACTCACTCAAAATAGATATATGATAAACCAAAAGCAAGGATTAAAACACACAATGGTTTTGCTCGTGCTATGATGGGCTCGATCACACTCCCATTACAAGTAGGACCAAAGAAATAAAATGTATCATTCTCTATTATATGTAATTCAGACTAATTTCATGTGAAGTTAGGCTACAAATGGCTTCACTCCATGAATGCAATCCCATCCATTGTCCATAAGTTCTTAAAGTTTCCAGTCAACAATGAAATATTCACCATAAACCATAGTGGCTTTAGACCCCTGTCATCCTATGGAAATTTCTCATTAGATTATTTTTGGTCTGAGCCCATGGAACCTATAAGATAGCATGAAGAATTACTTTTCCTATCCTACCAAAATTTCAAAGAAAAATGCATAATCAAACTATTGCTTGAAAACTTGCCTCCACCCATGATGAAACCTCCACCCATTCTTAAATCTCCACCACCTAAACAAAACAATGTTGAGCCTCAAACCCTTCCAAAAAACCAAGACCCATCCATTAATAAACCCTTACCGGTTTCCTACAAGAGACCTAGAGAAAACCAAACAAGTCCTAACCTACCTCTTAAATTTTTTTGTAAACCCAAAGAGAAAGTGGTTGAACAACCTTCCATGGTTTTTTCTGTTCTTCCCTCACAAGAAGAAAAGGAACCTATGGTTGGTAAACCCACTCCCATACAAACACAATTTGAAAATAGTAATAAAAGGAACCACAATGCTAGATAGGATAGGAATAGGTGTCGTTCTATTGCTCGAAAGATGAATGGTGAGAACAACATTGAAAATCAAAATCCGAACTTGAAAAAAGAAATAAATGGCGGGCCTCCTCTCTTACCAGAGGTTGTAAACTCTACACAACAAGGAACAAAAACTTCTATGCATATTATCATTTGTCCTCCTTGTTGGCGTTTTTTCTAGCTAAGGCTTTGTAATTCCCTAAGAGGTAGCCAACCTCTATATTCAATAACTAACAAAGTTAGTGGACAACTAATGATATTCAGTTAAAGATTGAGATCTCCTACACTTTTGGCTCTGTGAAACCAAGGAGGGTTTTCCTAAGTGTGTTCATAAGAATGTTTTATGACCTAGTAAGAACACTTCTTCTTATAGATAAAGTCCCCACCAACGCAATTAGATAGCATTTGCCCTGGTTGTGGAAATCCAAATAATAATAAAAATTATCTTAAAACAACGAGACTGAAAATTTGACATAAGATTTGCATCTCAAAAGAGATAAGGTTTGATATTTTAGATTGTTTAGATCTTGAACCACCATGCTTAGAACTATAGCCCTGCATTTTCAAACAAAAGGGGAATCTTGAAGAACTTACCCAGTGCCTCATCCATTGGGCGGGATTCATACAAGACATAACCCATATATCATGGACATATCACCATAATGATTTACACTATGAGATTCTCAATTTTTTTTAAAACTATACTCCTTAATGAATCCTGAATACAACATCACAAATTTGTAACTCATTTTCAATCAATTTGATTAACTCATTAAGTTAAAGAAGGAAAATGAAGTACACATTCAAATATACCATTGAAGCTGAATGAATATATCATTAATAAACTCATTCACAACTCATGACATGTAACCATGAGAGAAATTGTTCTAATAGATTTTTATTATCACTTCAATATTTGTTATTACATAAGTAGAGCTTGCTTTTTTCATAATATTCCTGCCCCAAAAAAGATTTACTAGTTAATACCTTCAAAAAACCAATAGTAAACAAACTGACTATACGTATACTAAGCCTCAGGACACAAAATTTGACCATAAAAATGAGCCGTAGAATATCCTTTATAAAACAGGAGAGAAACAAGCATCGAGCTCCATTGTTAATTTCAAAATGAATTTCATTCAAATGAAATGAAATTCGAATTCAAATTTCAAAATATTCCTCATCATTAGAAGTGACCATAAATGATCCGAGGAATCAAGATGGTTATGCCCCAGTAACCAGTCAGAGAAAAACAAAAGACCATGCCATGGAAGCGCACATCCACATCCAAAAAATGAACCATCAAAACAACACCACCCATGAGAAACACACACCACCCACCAGTAATCACCTAGCCAACATGTGGCCCTGGTACAGGTGACCGCTCCTGGTTTTCGCTTCAATTTGAAGCTAAACCATTCTCTTTTTCTTGTCCATACCGACACTAGTCCTAGCAACACGACATGGTGCCATTGCAATTATTAGAAAAATTGCAAGGACCTCCTCATCAACCCCATGAGATCAGTTATGGCCATGAGAAAAAAATGATAGTCCGAGTTAGGCTTGGACCCATCGCTACCAGAGCTCGAAGAGAGCACAACAGGGGAATTGCAATGCCCAAACCGCTTGCCCACACCTCGGGCAATTGCTTCAAGAGCACTAGGAATAGGTTGTTCCTCTTTGCGCTACAAATTCCTCATGCCCACTCTAGCACTTCATCGCACCACAAATTTATCCATTGAAGATGTGTAGCTGAAAACTACAAAAAAATCAACCACCTACAAACATACCAGCTCAAAATGTGATGATAACACTGAGCAATTTAGCAGACATTTATAGAGAAAACTGGTACAGGGAATATTAATTGCCCAAATGCTTGTACGAGCATGCTGATATTGCCACCACAAAATAATTCCAGGCTTATGGAAAATGGTGTACAACCCATCATTGCATTTATCAGGAGGATATCGATTGCATGCAAGGAGATCAAGAGGAAATCCACTGAAAAAATCATGCCATTAATGAAAACAACTTGCAGTGTGCAAAAAATCCTCACACGGATGAACAATAATTCTTTGAATTTGAACCGTTGATGTGGAAGAGACCTAGAAAGTCGGATGACTCAAATTGAGTTATTGATCATTGAAAATCCACATCACTACCTAGGAAAAACCACTGCCAATCATAGCCCATGAAAATAGGAGGTCGTGATCGGGTAGTAGGCCCCACCTAGCCCCCATTGCTCCAAGACCCAAGCCACGTGTCACCTTTATGCAAACCTCATGGTACCTTTGGGAACATTTAATCTGATTGTGTGAGGCCTGCGAGGGATGGTCATCATTAATCCCTATCATTAAATTCCCATTGGTGAAATGGCACCCACTTGTCACTGCTAGTGTATCAGGAGAGGGCCCCACCTCCATACTTGATAGATGATGACATCTCGCACACCTCACATCGGTTTGGTGACATCAATAGGAAAACCTGTGAGGTATGTGAGGAATGGTCCAGATCGCTCGTGATCGAATGGTTTGCCAAGCTATAATGAAGACAAATATAATATAATGGTGGGGCCAGCTAGAAAACCCTCGGCGGCACAAAAATTTAGACCTAAGTGGCAAAGGGAGAACCAATAATTCAAGTGAAAAGGGGTCAGTAAGAGCACAAAGGAAAGGATCAGTTGGGTGACTTAAGTGACCGGTAACCCTCAACAACAATTCAACATTAAAATATAACGTGAGGGTTCTTTAAAGATACCAATGAATTTTGCATGGGTAATCTGAACCCTAAACGCAAAATATCAGACTTCTAGTCTTTTAAAAGTAACCAATCATGCCCAATTTAGGCAGAATTTTAACAAATTTTAAAAGTCCCATCACTCCTGTTGTGGTTAACTTGGATGACGATGAGGAAACAACTAAAATATCTATGAGGAAACACATAATGAGTTGAATCTATTATTTTAATCATCCATAAGCTTAAACAATAACAACCATGACGATCCTACTAAATCAAGAGATTCACCATGTGTTGAACCTGGTGATTCTCCTAGTACAACACTTGATGTGATCCCTCTTGCTAGTAATTTGCATTCTACATATACTGAACAAGATTGACATGCAAATGACTTGCTAGATGGTTGATTTACATGTGTCTTACTATCCCTTTTCATTTTCTTTTCGCTTTCACTTGCATGTGTGTATTGTGATCCCCCGTGATGTTTTGTTTGATGTTTCTCTCTCTTCGTGCATTCCTCTATTTGTACCTTCATTCTTCTATATGTTGTAAGCTCTTTTCCTTTTCCTTTATCTTTTCTTTTCCTTTAATTTTGTCTTGTGTTTTCCTTTTGGGGATGACACAAGGTATCGAGACACCCTATGTCTCTTCCATGTTGACCCAAAAGGATTTTTCTTTATTTTTTCTCTCTTTGTGTCATTCTTCTAGTTCTATGTGCATTTGGGGAATGATGACAACTTCGAGCTATCTAATATCATTTCAACAAAGACAAATATTGACCTCGAATCCATATATCCCTTATGTGTTTATGGGGGGCAACCCTCTTTTTCCTTTTGATATTTTGGCTACTTTAAATTAATTGATCACAACATGGTGTTAGTAATTTCTTTAAAGTGGGAGCATACATTTGCATTATTTTTGTATTATTTCATTTGCATTGGTTTTTCATGTTCCTTGATGTGATTTTCTTACTTCATATGATGTGTTTTCCTCTTTGTGGTGACATTGGGAGTAATATCCTTCAAGAGCGCAATCCATCTTAGCATATTGCATTCCTCGTAGTGGTGATGCAACATACTACATTACCTAGGTTGCGAATATTTTATCCTTTGATTGGTCTTCTCTTGGAGACATTAGGAATGATGTCCCCTAAGATTAAGACCTCGAATGAAATAAGAAAAATCCCTTTGAACATCTCTCTTTCTTGTTGTGTTTTATTTTTATTTTGGTGCCTTATTAAATTGACGGAGGTATGGCTTTGATATGGTCCCCCTAGGGCTCACCTAGTGAACAACTAACTTCACTAGCCCTTATGAGCATTCATTTTTGTACTTTAGTAAATTCATGGAGGTATGGCTTTGATATAGTCCCCCTGGGGCTCACCTAGTGGACAACTAGTTCCCACTAGCCCTTGTGAGTGTGTGCTTTTGTTTGCATAGTGAAAATCACATTCCATTTGTAAACCTCTTCAATCCTAGACTCGGTCGACCACATTGGATGACCAGTCGAAGCTTGATCCATTGCAATCTTTCTCTTTTCCTTTTTTACTTTTTCTTGTCTTTGATGGTGTATGTTTACGATATGGTTTTGGCTTCATATATCATCCACAAGCGTGTTCCTTTATGTCTATGTTGGTCTGCCATATGATCCTGATCCTAGGGGCTTGATCATCCCTCTTGATTGTTGTCATCCTGTCTTACTAAAATTTGTACATTTAAACCCCTCTTGATTGTGTGGTTGGCTACTTTGGTGTGAGTTTGAAGAAAATTCATCCTCACTAAAGTGGGGGCTAAATGTAGTGTAGTAAAAGGCATACCCTTGCATTTTCACACTTGTTTGGGCCCACCTTACTTTATTTATCCTCATTTATGGCTTAAATGGTCCTATTTTGTATCCAAAAGCCCTATGAATTTCATCTTTTCCTAGCTAATCCTGACATTCTCCAATGCATAAATGATAAGCCTAATGATTTTGATATCTGTGTCCCTAATTTTTGGTCGGGACTAAAATTCCACCTAGGGCTTGTTTGTCCCCTTGAGGTCTTGGGACCCCGATTTTGAGATATCTTAATTGGGCCCCTTTTTGGTGTCTGTGCCCCAAGTTTCATGACTTGGGACTAATATGGCACCTAGGGTGTCTTAGTCCTCATTGAGTCATTTTCAGGATTTAATTTCAAATTCTCGTGGGATTTAACCTCCTTTATTCAATGAATTCATATGTTGGCTTGGTGTGATATAATTTTGGGATATTAAGCATGTATGTATAAATATAAGGTTCATTCATTCATTTTAAACCTAAGTATTCATGAGATCATCCTAGCAACTTGAGTATTCATTCTTAAGGAAAATTTATGAGATCAAGAGCAATTCATCAAGCATTTGGAGGCATCATCAACATTTAAGATCAAAGATCTTCTTGCATCATACATTTTTTTGTGCTAACATTTGTGAAGTAGGGTTTTGATTCAAGCAAGCAATTCAAGTCCATATCTTTGATTCAAGATCCATATCCATTGCAGCCATTTCACACAATTTTGCAGAGTTTACAAGGGTTTAGTGAGTTGTAGCATTGCATGTTGTTCATTCACAATTTCCCTTCATTATTCTATTTCATTTCAAGGCTTAGTTACCAAAAAGGGGTTTGACCAAGGCAAACCTCCATTCACTAACAATCAACAAGTTTTTCCATCTTGCAAATTTTTGTTTTCAAATCTAGGTTGAAGACTTGAAGGTCATCTAGAGTGCAAAGTTGTAAAAGTTGAAAAGTTGCATTGTAAAGTTGTGATCTTCACAGAAACTCACCTACAGGTCAAATCTGAAAGTTTCAAAGCCTGAGATCCGAGAAGAAGTAAGTATAGACTTTGGAGATCAGAATCACATTTGAATTTTTTTAGAGATTTAGAACGAAACTAATACACCACCTTGGGTGTCTTATTCCTCCTAGACATATTTTCTAGAGATTCCTTTAGATTCATTTTTGACATCTGAAGAGTTTTTATTTTCCCCAAAAAATAGCAGCGGGACTAATACGCCATCTTGGGTGTCTTAGTCCTCCAAGGAACTTTTTGGCAGTTTCTTTACATTTTTGGAATCCTCACAACATCTCCAAACTTTTGAGTTACACATATCCTATCTCCCTATTGCGTAATTTCATTATTTGCATAATTTCATTATTTGCATAATTTCATTATTTGCATAATTTCATTATTTGCATAATTTCATTATTTGCATAATTTCATTATTTGCACATCTCATTTAGCTTGCATAATTAGATTTTGTAGGTTGAATAGTCATTTGTCTTTTCCAAGCATTTTCTTGGTGGTGAACCCCTTAAAGCTGGAAGAACTCCCCTCCTAGGTCCTCCTCATTATGAATTGACTCACCTTGTGAGGCTATTAGTCAATCGAATTAGGGCTCCTAGGACATAATCAATTGGCCTAGATAGAATAGGAAATCACCCTTCCCATTTTATCCACAGTTCCTTAATCTTAGAAGACCTCCTCACCAAAAAAAAAGTGCAAAGCATAAATTAGGTCAGCTGGGCCTAACAAGAAACTCTTTAAGACACCAATGAAGTGCACATGACATATCTATGTCAATAAAAAGTAAACTCATGTCAATTTGATAAATACTGAGTAGAGTACTCGAAGCCAAACACTGTCATTCATAACTTTCATTCCTTTCAACAAAAACCACTAAAAACTTGTCCAGAGATGAAACAAATAGTCTTGATCATCATAATAAAATACTATGAAGTGATCTTATACTGAGATAATTTATAGACCAAATTATCAGATCAAGATAATAGACATAGATTTTTTTGGATTGAAAAAACTACTACAAATGGTTGGCATCAATGACAACACATTAGAGGATTCTTCTTCATTCTTCCAACAATCTCCCCCTTTTTTGTTGATGGTAGCATGTGCCAAAAATTTGGATCTCCATAAACTAACTTTACTTCCCCTTTCAACTGTACAGACTAAGAAAAATATTCTTCATACATATTCTCCCCCTTTGACATCGAGGACAAAGGGTCTCTCGATGATGATCTCACAAATAAACAAAAATAAATGTAGAAAACACTTAACTAGAGCTAGGGGCACAATCCAGTTTCTTGAGAATGACTTCCCAAGCCATTTTTCCTTCATCCTAGATCCTTTTCACTCTTCCTAATGTTTTGTGTAGTGATTCCAATTCAACCAAACATTCTTCTCCTTCTTTTGGAGTGGATGGATTAAGTTTATCTTGTCAAAATTTTCTACATCCATAAGAGAATATGACACAGGAATATGTTTGGACATGACTAGATCTCCAAGTTAACTAAGCCATTTGATTGCATCTGCTTTATGCTTCTATAGAGTGAAGAACTTGTTCTATAGGTTTGTAATAGAAGTCCAAGCCACATAACTTCTTTCAACTAGAATTTTGTAGGCTCCCGAGACATGCTCAAGTTGAGACTCTATTGAGTCCATTA
Source organism: Sequoiadendron giganteum (assembly GCA_007115665.2). Lineage (NCBI taxonomy): Eukaryota > Viridiplantae > Streptophyta > Pinopsida > Cupressales > Cupressaceae > Sequoiadendron > Sequoiadendron giganteum. The sequence goes on from CM021106.1 coordinate 495,821,360, forward strand.
GATCTTTGATGCCTCTAGTGGCATTGAGCCACCACATGTAGTATAGAAACAATATTTGTGCTTCCTCTTCATAGTCCTTTACTTCTCTCAGAATTTTCAATATTTTTCTATGTGCACTTGCACATCTATCCTGTAGCTTGAATATCCTTTTATCCATTATTATTGGTTATGCTTCTTTCTTAATTTGTAACTTAAGACTAGAGGAGTATTCTTTAATTGAATCAACTAGAAGCTTCAGGTTTACAATAGGGGCTAAGGAGGTATCAATAGTAGCACAAGGTACTAACTCATATAAAGCCTCAATAGCATCATTTATTAGCTAAGATCCTTTCTAATAAGTCTCAATCATTTCTTCCATACTGGAGTTGAGAAAAGTACCACAAATTTTTACTCTTTCAACTAGTGAGATCTTTCTCAGATACACATACCCTGTATGTGAAGGAAGTTGAATCAGTTGGGGTGGAAAAATATGTTAGATATATGATTTCTTTGTCAACAAGCCTTTAAGCATATTTTTGAATGATTCTTTATAAGGATTTGTGTGAATGGCGATCCTAGACCTGCACAAACATAAAGAACAAACACACAATTAGTGCACTATGCAAGTTAGAAACAAAATTCCCCTTGAGATTCATTTGAAACATGAAAATAAGAAATAATGTGAAGAACACAATAAAAAAACTATTAAATCCTATTTAAATTCTCAAAATCTCAATCCCATGGGGAAATTGGTGCTATTTTGATGTGGAAAATAGCCCTTTCCCCATTCCTTGCAAGTTTTGATGATCTTTGATGAAAATTATCCATAACCTAGCTATGAAAGATGAAATGTGGATGAAAATGCCTTAGATTGTGGATCTAAATGAGCATGGTGATCTGACATGGATTATGGATGATCAAATGAAATAGAGGAGGCCTCTATTTATAACAAAGAAGGATGGAGGATTGAAGAATATGATGAATGTGGGATTAAAGATGGACCAATGGCATTGTGCCACTTGTCAAGATGCTAATGGGAGGAGGTGGAGCACATTTTGGTCAATGTGCATGATAAATTTTATTACATTCAAATTTTGAAATTTGAAATTTGGCTTGTTGGAGGGAGATGAAGGATGAATTAAATGCCACTTGGCTCAAGGCAAAAGGACATGTAAGTGGTTTATATGCTTTGTTGGATGTACAAGCCCTTTTGGAGGGATTTTTCAAACTTGGAGAATATTCCAACATTGATGCCTTTTTGAAGGTAATTGAAAATTTAATAAATTAATTAAAATTATATTCATGAGCAAGTTGCAAAATCTAGAGGATTTGATGGATTAGGATTAACTTTAATCAGGATTTGATTAATTTAGATAGAATTTAGCTGAATGACAATTTGATTTATATTTTAGGATTTAAATAAATCAAAATGAGATGAAGAATGGTTTAGACTTAATTAAATAAAATTTTATTTATTTAATTAAAGAGGGTGGTGTTAGATTAAATCAAATAAAGATTAATTTATTTAATTTAAAGCTGATGACTTTAGAGATTAATTTAATAAAGTGTATTATTTAATTAAAAGAGGGACTATAAGATTAATTAAATAAAATGATTTATTTAATTAATAGGAGATGATGAATTAATCAAATAATTTTGATTTATTTAATTAAGAGATGAAATATGATGAATTTAATTGAATAAAGATTATTCAATTAAATTGATTAGTAAAGGAGATGATTCAGGACGAAATGGTGTTAGTGAAATTGAGATCAAGTGCATGTATATTTTGCAAGTCTACATTTTGTCCCTATTTGAAGCAATGTACCTACTGCATTGGTTCAAAGAATAATCTTGCTGTGGTCAAATTTTAAAATTTATATGATTTTTTCAGATGTCCTAACGAAAAGAAGTATACTGATACATTGCCCTCTCAAGAGATCGAGTGGAGATTTTGATTTGAGGATTGATCTCATGAAAAAGAGGTTCAAGATGGATGTATAGATGGTTAGACTAATATATCTATATGATGATGATGCAAATGAGATGTTTTTAAGATGCTTAGAATAAAAAATCTATATTGCCTTAAACAACTTAAAAATATTATGCAATGTATGTGAGATGGATGATGTTTTCTATATGATATGCAGTATGATGACATTTTTTTGATGCAAGATGGATGCATTAGTGATGATGATTAATTGTCATGGTACCTTGTTAGCATGGAAAGAAGACAAAAGAAAGAAGATCCAACAAGTCTACTTTATTAGAGATGATGATGATGATGTATTGCTTATCAAAAATTGGGATTTTAAAAGGGCTATTTACTTTATGTTTGATAACACACATAGGCACGATGCATCAAGGTATAAAGAACTAGGATGACATTGTACCTAGTGTTATGGACCTCGACTTGAAAATCAGATAGGAGTACTCATGTTCACACCTGTCATACATAACCTTATCTAGAAAGTTGTTCAGATATTTCAAACATCTCAGACCAAAACATAAGAAGGCGAGCCTTTGTATGTGGTCAACAAGATACTTGAAACATCCTCCCTACACCCAAACAAAGTACACATGACTAGGTTATATTACAAGAATATCCAACAAGCACAATAGATAAAAAGGTAGTGATCATTTCCCCATTTCTTTCTCTCTAAATTATTTTGTTTGGACATCATCGAGAGGTCATCAAAATGCACGAAAAATAAAGATAATTCAAAAGATAAAGATAAAGTAAACAAACAATCTAATGTTCCTCATACCACTAGCCAAGACTAAACTATGGTGATGCCTAATGTTGATGTCCATTGTAGGAAGGATGCATCCTAGGACATGATGTTATTAGGTGATTTTGGGTTTCGATTGGATGATAGGCTATTGATACTTGCTTACTTAGTAACCTAGACTTGAGACTTTGACAATTGGGTTTTTACTTTTGAAATTGCTAGACTTGTTTCCAACTATTTTGCCAAAGGGTGAAGGTGACAGTTGATTTATTAAAAGCGATGTTTATTTCAGGTGAAGGCGAGATGAAAAGGATGGATTTTCTCAAATATTTGGATGTTTTTGGTGTTTTCAAAATGTTATGAGGATGTTTTTGGGTTTTTTTGAGATGTTTTACAAATGTTTTGATTTTCCAAAATTTCAAATGTTTTTGGATTTTGTGTTTCGGGGGCCGATCCAAGATTAGCCTTGCCTATGTTTAAGCTTAGAGACAACATAGTTCAGATATCATTTTTTTGAATTTTTTTCTAACTTTTTGACTTGTTTTGGGATTTTTGATATGCTTTGGATGTTTGTTGGATATTTGCATGATTTTGATGATTTGGATATGGATACGAAATGAGTGTTTTATTTTGGGATTTTGTTGAAAACCAAGCTAGGTTTGATTGATCAGATTGATGGATTGATGATGATAACATTGTTGAGGATACATAACAATGCAAGGATTTTTGTTAAGCAACACTAGGATTGGGAAGGATATCCTTAGATGATGATGGATTGATTGGATTTGATTGATCAAGATTTTGAAGCTTGGTTTGGAAAAAAATTGTTTGATAATTTCATGTGACGCTGAAGTTTAAATTAGATGCTACTGATATTGATTGTTTGGATTGATGTTCGATGAAAGATAAAGCTTGATAAGGTTCATATCTTCTCGTCAAAATATGCCATGGGCTAGTGATTTGTATTTTTTTTTTGCTTACAAATGCTTTGACCAATTTGATTTTTTGTTTTCCAATGTTTGGATCACCACATAAGTTGGAGGATATAGATCAAGATTTATTCTCGAAGCAAGATGTTAATATCTATCCCTAGTGTCTAGCAATGTATGGAATGCCATGGGTGGATGCTTGGATAGGTGTATGGATGGATATATATGGTGATAATGAAAAGGATTCCAAGGATTATCTTGTGATAACATAAGGTGTTCAAACATAGGATGCTCATTTGGATAATGCTTCAAGGCTCAGATAATGTTGGATAGGATAAGATCAATGAAAATGACCCATGTCAAGATTTCTACCATAAGAAAGTGTAAAGTGTGCACCAAGCTTGGTGAAGATCAAGATAATTTGGACTATGGATGTAGATGGATGAAAATGGATTGGATAAATGGTTCGTGGATGAATGGATTTATTATGGATGGGATGGATGGAATGTTAGATTTATTATGGATGGGATGAGATGCTTCCAACTAAAGTGGCGCACACTGATGTTCAATTCTACACATAACGCCTGTTTTCCTAGTTCTCATCATGGTACTTGTCTAAAGCGCCACCGTATTGGTTTTCATTGAAGGATGATTTTTATTTTTACTATTTTCATGATTTTTTGTTTTTTTTGAAAGATCTTAAATTCATGCCAAACCAACTGGTGGTGTTGATGGAGATTCTTCTATCATAAGGTTCCATCGGTATCCTACTTGAAGAAGTTTCCTTACCAAGATACGTGCACTTGAATGCAACTTTTGAGATTCTTGATCTGCTTTATTGATACCAAGGTGAACTTTGTCTTTGTGCGCACATTGTGATAAAGTGCCTTCTCAATCCTTATGATGAAGGGGTTCTAGCAATACATGGTCAATGTGAGAATTAGACATCATGCATGGAGGTGTGGATGGTGGAGTGTGTTTAGGAATAAAAGATGGATTGGTTGATAGGTTGGAACCTTTGACTCTCCAAACTTGGGAAGATGAGAAATGATGGGTAGATACATAAGTGTGCATTTAATTAGGACCAACTTCTTGATATACTTTGTACGTCACTTGAGAAGCCTGCTCTTGCCTTTGTGGACATCTTTGATGGATAATTTTCCTTTTTTAATTTTTCCCCATAGTTTCTTTGACTAATGGAGTTTGATATGGATAATCATTCTTTGTATTCTTTGGTATCCACTTGTATTTGATTTTTACTTCATGCTTCACTACTTCTTTTTCTTTGATGACATTTTTTATGCTTTGATTCAAATCTTTCTTTTGATGTTGGTCCCAATTCGTGGATGGGGTCATGGGTGGATGAAGATTCATGGCATGGTTGGTTGTAGTATTGGCATCAATTTCATCATAAGGATCCTTCATTATCCCTTTGTTGACATTTGTTTGAGATGAAGTTTCCGTTAGTACTAAATAACCAAGACCTTGATGCTTAGGATTGCTAATAATCTACACTAGTTTTAGGATACCCTATTCATGTAGGCCTAATTCTTTGCCTTGATAATTCATCTGTTGAATTTTTTTATTTGCAATAGGATATGATTTATCTTGGAAGCATGGTGCTAATCCTTCTATGCTTTGTCGTGGATCTTCAAAGGTGATAGATTCCTCATTGATAGGTTAATTTTCCCTTAAAAAGGTGATTGATCCAAGTTTATAAGTGATACGACCATCCATAAGTGGGATAACTTCCTGATTGATATCTTTGGCTTGATTTTGTGAAGTATCAGATTTTAATACTTCTCCTAGAGGTGTTGATGATTCAGTGTCCATGTAAAAGTCTTCCTCATCATTCATTTTTGATATGCCTTCATAGGATGTTTCTGATTCACAACTTCTGTAGAAGCCTTCTTAATGACCCATTTCTGATATGTCTCTAGATTTTTCTATATCTTCATCCTGTATATAAATGTTAAGAGTAGGAGAATATTGTTCCTTGATAATGATATCAAGAGTATGAGACTCTTGTTTTAAATGAAGATCATCTACATGTCCATCCAAAGAAAGCATCTCACAGGTAGATGGAGGGGTATGTGCTATATGGATATGATCATCATTTGTGACATCTTGTATAGATAGGAGAGTGTCCATTAGATAATTGTAGTACCTTGGAGATATGAATTATTTATATTGATTAATTTTAGAATTACTTTTGACATGCTTTGGATCACGTTCTTGACATGGGTTAGTTTCAAAGGATGAATTTCTTATAAAGAGTTCTTGGATATCTTCATTAGGCATGGGAAGTGGCTCAATATCCTCTTGATCTTTGAGTAGACTTCGATCAAATGTTGAGTTGAGGATTTATTCAATATCTACAACCATGAGGTCGAAGGATTTCAATAAATCTAGGAGAGGACCATTGCTAGACTTTGGTGAAACATGTCAATCAGGCTTTGGGGTAAAATCTTGAGATATGTCCTCTAACTCATTAGGTGATGTAGAGACACTTTCACCATGATCATTGGTGGAAGGATCACCAATTATAAGATCAAATAATGTTAACACTCCTTTGAATATATCATTGTTGGATATTGTTGAGGGGTGGGTATGTACAAGATCATCATGAAAAAAATAGGTCCTTAAGTGGCAATGAAAATTTAGAAAATCAGAGTTGGGCAACTTGAAATAAAAATATGAATAAGCTATCTATATTATTTCAAAAATATGTAAGAATAGAATCTGTGGAAAATTGAATTTAGTTTATAAACTACTAGGTTAATTTTTGTAAAAAAAAATTCTATTTAGTGAAAATTTGAAATTTCAATGCAGTAGTACTAAAATTTCAGGGAAAAAATGAAAAGTAGGTGTCTGTCTGACCAACCTAACCATAATAAAATCATAATATTTTTTTATAAAAATTTTAGATATAAGTAGAGGACTCATGTCCAAATGTGATGCATATTTTTTTGTAATTTTTTTTCAAATAAAATATTAATTATGAATTTTTTATTATAATTTTTTAAAAATATAAAAACTCGTATGTCTAACCACCTTAACTTGGTCAAAACTTAATGGAATTCATTTTTTTTTTTAATCCTATATTATGCGAAGCATAGAATGTGATGCATGTTTTGGATTCAAAAAATGTGATACCATTTGAAATCAGACTATCAATCAGGACTTTAGTCGTAATTCTTATAAAAAATAAAAAATAAATATTTATTAGATTCTAAGTAACATATAATTTATATTGGTAGAAAGCTGAGAGGCTCCTTTACAAACCCTTTTTGTTTCATCAATTTTAGGTAAAATAAAAGTCGTCAGCCACATGGGCGAAGTCTGGAAAAACAAGGTAAGTTGTTAAACACATTTTACGTGTTGACTTTTTAGGATTGGCAGTTCCAAATCAAATCCCTAGCCTAATACTGAGCCTAATACCAAGGCATTAAATTTGTGTCAAAATATCGGATATTGGATTCAAATCGGATATTCGATTCAAATACGATATCGGATTTGAATTCAATATATGATATCTATTAGATAAGTTTTAAAACAATTTATACTATCTTTAATATATTATTTAAAAATGCAATTAAGTTTATAATTTAATATATATAATATCGAATAAATTTTATAATGTAATATATTTAATATAAAATTTATGATAATCTCTTACCGAATTATGTATTTACTATATAATATTTTAGTTAAACTATAAATATTTTAATATTATTTCAATATTTTAGTTAATTCATAAATATTTAAATATATATATATTACCAATTTATAAACTATTTAAATATTATCTCTTTCCCTCTCACTCTCTCCACCTCTATCTCTCTCAAGTCTCTTACTCAATCACTCCTCTCTCTCCCTCTCTCTCCCTCTCCCTCTCTCCCTCTCCCTCTCCCTCTCCCTCTCTCCATCTCACTCAACTGAAAATGAGTTCAAGAATGAAAGTTGCACCACTTTACAACTTTACACTGCTTGCATTTGGCAATTTTTCCCTCAACTGAAAACTCATCACCACGGGAAAACACCTTCGAGATAGAAAAAACCGAGAGAGGTTATTGTAGATGGTCTCAACACAATCTCATATCCTTAGATGAAGAGTCTATAAGCATCATGGTTTCTAAGAAATAGTCTGTCAAAGTTTATTGTCTTTTAGTACTTTGGACTCTTCAGGGAAAACGTTGCTCCAATGCAGCTCAGAGTGATTCGACGTATTTGGGTGCAAGAGCGAACCATACCTAGCGTAAAAGTACCCATCCAGACATGTTGGAATAGTCTGTTGGGTCGTACGAGTTTGAGAATGAAAATTGCACCACTTTGTAATTTTACACTGCTTGCATCTGGCAACTTTTCCCTCAACTGAAAACTCATCACCATGGTAAAATGCCTTTGAGATAGAAAAAACTAAGAGAGGTTATTGTAGATGGTCTTAGCACAATCCCATATCCTTAGATGAAGAGTCTATAAGCATCATGGTTTCTGAGAAATAGTCCATCAAAGTTTGCTGCCTTTTAGCACTTTGGACTCTTAAGGGAAAACGCCGCTCCAATGCAGCTCAGAGTGATTCGACATATTTGGGTGCAAGAGAGAACCATACCTAGTGTAAACGTACCCATCTGGAAGTGTTGAAATAGTTCATTGGGTCGTATGAGTTTGAGAATGAAAGTTGCACCTCTTTGCAACTTTACACTACTTGCATTTGGCAACTTTTCCCTCAACTAAAAACTCATCACCACGGGAAAACACCTTTGAGATAGAAAAAACCAAGAGAGGGTATTGTAGATGGTCTCAACACAATCCCATATCCTCACATAAAGAGTCTATAAGCATCGCAGTTTCTGAGAAATAGTCCGTCAAAGTTTGTTGCCTTTTAGCAGTTTGGACTCTTAAGGGAAAACACCGCTCCAATGCAGCTCAAAGCGATTCAACGTATTTGGATGCAAGAGATAACCATACTTAGCATAAACGTACCCATCCGAACATGTTAGAATAGTCCGTTGGGTCGTACGAGTTCGAGAATGAAAGTTGCACCACTTTGCAACTTTACACTACTTGCATTTGGCAACTTTTCCCTCAACTAAAAACTCATCACCACAAAAAAATGCCTTCAAGATAGCAAAAACCAAGAGAGGTTATTGTAAATGGTCTCAACACGATCCCATATCCTCAGACGAAGAGTCTATAAGCATCATAGTTTCTGAGAAATAGTCCGTCAAAGTTTGCTGCCTTTTAGCACTTTGGACTCTTAAGGGAAAATGCTGCTCCAATGTAGCTTGGAGTGATTTGGTGTATTTGGGTGCAAGAGAGAACCATAACTAGCGTAAACATACCCATCCAAACATTTTGGAACAGTCCATTGGGTCGTACAAGTTTGAGAATGAAAGTTGCACCACTTTGCAACTTTACAGTGCTTGCATTTGACAACTTTTCCCTCAACAAAAAACTCATCACCACGAGAAAACACCTTCGAGATAGCAAAAATTGAGAGAGGTTATTGTAGATGGTCTAAACACAATGCCATATCCTTAGACGAAGAGTCTGTAAGAATCATAGTTTCTGAGAAATAGTCCATCAAAGTTTTCTGCCTTTTAGCACTTTGGACTCTTAAGGGAAAACACCACTCCAATGCAGCTTGGAGCGATTCGGCATATTTGGGTGCAAGAGAGAACCATAACTAGCATAAACATACCCATCCAAAATTTTTGGAATAGTTGATTGGGTCGTACAAGTTTGAGAATAAAAGTTGCACCACTTTGCAACTTTACACTGCTTGCATCTGACAGCTTTTCCCTCAACTGAAAACTCATCACCACGGGAAAACACCTTCAAGATAGCAAAAACCGAGAGAGGTTATTTTAGATAGTCTAAACATGATCCCATATCCTCAGATGAAGAGTCTGTAAGAATCATGGTTTTCAAAAAATAGTCCGTCAAAGTTTTCTACCTTTTAGCACTTTGGACTCTTAAGGGAAAATACCCCTCCAATGTAGCTCAAAGTGATTCAGCGTATTTGGGTGCAAGAGAGAACCATACCTAGCGTAAATGTACCCATACGAACATGTTGGAACAATCTGTTGGGTCGTCCAAGTTCAAGAATGAAAGTTGCACCACTTTGCAACTTTACACCTCTGTAGAGATTTAGGGATGTCCTCTTCAGATCACTCTATTCTGAATAGGTTTGCAGAGCTACCAATGTTAAATCCATGTTGACCGACTTTGAGAAAATCATATCCCAGTAAACACAATAGAGGTCCCACTTCTTCTTGAATTGAGGAGCACCATCTAACCCTTTATCTCCATTCCTCTTTAAGCATCTTTTCTTTCCTCATTTTCCTTCCTTCTTCGAGGATTGAGCGGAAAGAACATGAATGTCTTCATTTGTAGGGCTTCGTCCAATACCTCTCGCAACCAACCTTGAATCCTCTTGAATACAGTAAGCCCTCAACCGATCAAACTTGGGAAGTTTTGATCTCACGCCGATTCCTTGAATGTAAGACTCTCAAGATGAAGGAAGACCATTAAGAGCCAACATGGTCAAATTTGTCATAAAAAATATGACCATTTCTCTCACTATCTTCAACTTAGAGATCAAATAATACAACTGAAAGCACTCAAAAAATGAAACACATAAGACAATAAACACAACAAGAAATTTGTTTACAACACAGGCCCAACTTATGGCTAAATTTGATACAATGAATAATAGCACCTCTCGTAGATGAAAAGATACAATCGAATATGCTTCTCCTTGAAATCGGCCTACTGCTGCAAGATGAAGCGCTGCTGCTCAAGTGCAAAATTTTGTTTGGAATGCAAATTATGCTGGATGAACTTGATTGAGGAAATGAATAAACATCACCTCGTATTTATACAAAATAAGGTGACTCTTCAAGGAGGTCGGCCTCTCTTGAAAATAATATTACAAAATAATATTAAAGAAGGTCGGCTTCATCCATTTAAATAAAATGAGTATAAATTAAATAGCCATAGGCTATCATTTGATTTATTTCAACTTAATGTGATCACTATCATGTATGAAAAATGTGGTAGCATAGAAAAGGTAGTGGACTATTTGAAAAAAAGCTTCAAAGAAATGTGGTCTCATAGAATTCAATGACAAACAAATGCAATTGACAATTGCTCATAGTTTTTAGTTATGCAATGTGAAGTAATTGTATAACTGCTTAGGTTGACTTTGTTAGAACTATATTTTAATTGAAATTTTTTCATCTATGAACATCTAGTTGTTAGTTATGCAATGTGAATTAATTATTTGAGTTTGAAAGATGTGTAATGCAATGTAATCAGCGATATAAATATAAACTACATAATATAACCATTAAGTTTTAAGATATTGTACATTGATATTTAACCATTACTCAAGATAAAATTTTCAAAGAGTTTAATCATGCACATGAGGAACAGATTAAATTTTGATTGTCAACTTCTATATATCAAATTATCTAATAATCAAGTGTATGTCCATATACAAAAATGGCATCAACGCCAACTCAAACAAATTTTTACAAAATGTGGCATATGCCATCTCAATATGTATTCAAAATCTACATGCCAAAATGTCTATCTCATCCTAAAATACTAGTGGATCATCAAAATGGAGCCTCTTTGAAGCACTCGTTGGCTCTGAAGGTAGCTACACAAGAAAAATTCAAACCACAATTGAGATTAGTTATACTATATAATTTAAAATCCAATAATTAACATCAAAATCAATATACATTGAATTTTAATTGAACTCTAAAATTGAAATCTTGATTACCTGAAATATACGTCTCTTCAAAGGGCTAGGAGTCCTAGAATATAAAAAATCAACTTTTGAAATGCCAATCTATATATGTGAACAAAAACATAAAATTGATCCAAGTTAGCATACGATTATTGGTAATAGGAACTTATTTACCAAACACAAAATAAAATAACCACATACCTCTTTAGGTTGATCTTTTTCTTTATCTCCTTCAGGTTTTTCGACACCTCATCCTTGAGGTGTTTCAACACCTACTCTTTGAGGTGTTCTAATAACTACTCCTCTAGGCAGTGTGTCCCTTGTCATCATATCTGTATAGCTCATAATTTCCTGTACATAAAATTGACAAGTACATATGAAACCACCAATCTATGTTGACGTATGTATAATCAATATAAGATCTTAAAAATATTAATTCAATCCAATTTGAGTTCAATTACCTTCCCCTTATCTAGATTTGCACCTCCATAGTCTAGACGATGCTACACCTCACTCACACAAGGTATTTTCTACAGGAGGAAAACAAGATAAACATATAAGTTATTATATAATTTCATTAATGAATTCAAATGCCAAGCAAGTATATAATATAAAGTGTGAACGAGTGAGTGCAAAAATATATACTGCGTGTGTGTCCAAGCCAAATAAAATGGCCCTAAGGGTGCTATCAGTCACCCATGTGAGATCCTCCTCAGACATCAACTATTAAATAGACCATGTAAATAAATATTAGTACTTGATACTATCTCTTATTAATATTCATTTAAAAAAAATGCAAGTTATGAAATTACAACTTAAATCTTACTTGTGTCACTATTTCAGCATCCCCCTCTCTAGCAGGAGAGGACTCTATAGGGTGTGCTCCACTCTCTGTGAGTGATCTATAATGTCCACATCATGGAGGTCATAATCAGAAGTGTCAAAGGGATGCTCAGTGGGCTGTACAAGAGGACCCAAACATATCTGGTGACACATAGTGCAAGTATGTGGCACACAAATATGTGGACCTGTGGAGGATGATGCAGTAGCACTCGAGCCTTTGCCAACATCACCAAAATGTGGTTGAGCTACTATAGAAGCATGCGAAACTTAATGACCACTCAAAGAGTGAATATCCTGAATAGTTTGTGTGGATGCATCCTAGATAATCTCTGAATGATAAATTGGAGGTGGCGGAGGAAGGGGAGGAAGGGGAAAATTTGGGCATGGGACTACTCTAACTACCCCTGGTCTATCCTAGGGCATACCTCCACTAATGCCCTAGAAGGGTTTAATGTCAAAGTAATTGACATGATGCCCTAACACAAACTCAGCATATAATTTTTTAATAAAGTAAAATGGTATGTCAGAATTATTGTTCGATGGTTTATCAAAAACCATACACCAATGATCCCAAAATTTAGCTACAATGTTCCTATGCATGCACCATTTTATGGAAATTTTGTTTTATTAACATTCACTGGCAAACCAGTGCGGGGGTCAATGAATAAAGAGACGATTTGGGCTTTGGTTATTTGGAGATCTTTCACATCATCGTAAGACAATCCACATCAATAATATTCCCTCATGTCTTCTCACCATGAATAAAAGGAATTATGTTGGGTGGAGAGGGTTTCTATATTTTTAATTATTTCCTTCAATGTGTTTGTCATATCTCTCAATCGAGGCATTGTCTGATACATTTCACAAATTCTGCTCAATTGCCCCAATTTTTCACCAATTAAGTCTTCAATTGGTGGCTACAGAGGTGGTGGAGCATTTGATATTTGTGGACTTTGATTTGCAGCCATAATACCTGATTAAAGTTAAAAACTAATTAAACTAATTGAAATTACACAATATAATTTATAAATGAAATTATTATAAAAAAACCCTAGTTTTTAAAAATCCAAAAAAAACCATAATTTTTCACAAAAAACAATAACAAACTCTTATTTTTGATAAAAATTCATCAACAACACTAATTTTTAATCAAGATCCATTTCAAAACATTAAATTTTAATAAAAAATCAATGTAAACTCTAGTTTTAAAAAAAATCAATAGAAAACCCTATGTTTGAATTTTTTTTAATAAAACCTATTTTAACTAAAGAGAATCTACTTGAAAAATCGATTACAAGATTGAAAAAACCAAATGCATACCTTTGAAATCGGATATCTAATCAAAGCGGATATCGGATTTGGGTTTTTCCTTTTGCGCTCGTGTCAAACTGTGAGAAATGAAGTTAAACAGTTGGCTATTTTTTTTATATACAGTTTCTAGAAATCGGATATCCGATTTGGATCGGATATCGGATTTGTGGGAACTAGGTTTGGTTTTTGGGTCAGGTAAATGTATTGACACCCGAACCTAGAAAAGTCAACTCGACATTTCCGCATTTTTGAGCTGATCCAAAACGTGATTTTTTCTCATTGCCACTTTTTGGCCCATCATGATCTTGCACATACTCGGGTATTTATCATGATCAAAAAGTGACTCTTGATGTATGTCGAGTTGATCTTCAGATGAGGTAGAAACATCTTCAAGGTACTCATTGATGGATAGATCTTGATCATCATTTTCAACAATTATGGAGGAGAGATTGTCACTGCTATCACTAGTGGTTGAATCCTGATCATTGTCTCCAATAGTTATTATTTTTTGATCAATAAGGTCTTGGATGATATTTTTAAGTTGAATACAATTTGATGTTGCATGTCCCTTTATTTTGTGAAAATCACAAAGGTGTTTCTCGTTATACCCTGGTGGTTAAACTTAGGGCTCTTGATAATTTTTATAAATGAGGATTTAAATGAGATTTTCTTGTATCAACTGTTGCATGACTGATTCTATTGGTTCCCCAAGTGGTGTCTAGTTTCATTTTTTACCTTGTGATATTTGTACTTTAAATTGACCTTGTGGCAATTGATTTTGGAGATGTGGTGATTGATCTTCAATATGTGGAGGTTGGGTTTGTTGTTAATGTTGTTGATCTTGATATCCAACTTATTGACATTGGAGATATTGTTCTTGATGTGGTTGGGGACACAACCCAATGCTTTGATGGCATGGCTCAACCAATGGAAGAGGTTATTTATTTTGGGGTGGAGATGTCTCTTGGCGCAATGGATCAACTATTTTGGTAAGTATAGAAATTTGATCTTGCAAAATTTGATGTTGATTTTGATCTTGACACCCTTGATATAGTTGATTTGGTTTTTGTTCAAGTAGATTTCGAATGAATCCTTGTGGTGTTTGAATGGGATCATGGAAAAATTGATTTTGGACAATGTTCTAATTTTGTATGAAGTTTAGATTTGGCATTATAGGTTAAAATTGAAAATTATTTTGGTTGGGAATCATGTTGCCTTGATTTAGGTAACTTTGATTTTGCATGGTGTTACTTTGACTTGGATCAATACCTGGATTTGTTAACATATTTTTTGAACTTTGAACAACATTTGTATGGTTCACAAACATATCTATCCCAAAGTTTACCAAGTGTGGATTTGAAATATTCATGTTTGGTATACTTGTACTTGGTATAGTCACATTCGACATGTATGGATTTGGTTTGATAATGTTTTTTGGAAGAAGACTCATGCATTGATTGTTTGGTTGATATATTTGTAGGTTTGGACTTTGATATAAGTATACCATAGGGAAAGTTACATTCCAAAATTTATATTGGGCATACTCACATTTTTTGTACCATTGAGGTTTATAGGAGATAATGATCCCATGTATGATTGTATAAATGTGAGTTTTGAGAATCAATTGGTATTGTAAGGCCTTGATAGTTTGGTTGACTTGGATTACTCATGATGTATGAATCAAGTTTATATTCCATGTTCCTCTTGTGTTTTGACCTTGTTGAAAAAGTGAACCTCTAAGGTGTTTAGGACCAATGATGAGATGAAAGATGAAATGGTGAGTGATATGGGTGTTTGAACTTTTAGGAACTTTGGAGGAATACTAGACTTCAAGATTTTGGATTTTGATTTTGATTGGTTTTGATTTGGATAATGGACTTATAAATCCCAAGATGTCGGATGTTATCTTGGGGTAAACTTGTCCGCAAAGGTGATAATTCAACTGAATGTGTGAGGAAGGATTCATCCACACACATTTAGCCAAACAAAGTGATTTTGATTTTGATTGAAGGATTTACCAAAAGTCTAATATGAATGATTTTTCCAATGGTTCAAAAGTTGTTTGTGAGATGGAGATGATAAATGTTTGGATGGATCAAGTGTTTTATTTTGATCCTAAATGAACCTAAGGACTTATTTACTAGACAAAGATATTGAAGAACATGCTTTTCCCTAAGAGTATTTCAAACCAAAACACCAATGTTTTCATAGAAACCATATGACCAAAAGATACCGAGCACATGTGTGGGGTTCAATTGTTCTTAAATTTTATTAATGAGTCCCTTTTACCACAAACACTCTCTTGATTAACTCTTCAAACTAAATGTCTAATGTCCTAACTTCTTCTCATCCGACAAAGTCCATTATGTGGGAATCAAGGAAATTAAGGAAAAAGTTTCCTAACGTTGACTTTAGTGAGAACAAATTATGATATAAACCCAAATACTTAGAAGCCTCTAGGGATGAAATCCTTAGGGCAAGCAAGAGCACTTAGATTTGTCAAAGGTATTTGTTCCCCCTAAAGGGTGTGAAATTTTGAAGACTTTGTGACTGTTTATTTTCAAGCGTTTTAGATCCAAGAAAATTATTTTGATTTCAAAGAATATGCACAACCATAGGATGAAAGGAGGCAATATTTGTTGAGTTACCACTTGGATAAATACAACTACGTCTACTCTTAGAGGATGATTAGATGCTTGACCACACAGGCTCCCCCTTAGAATGCACTCGCTTCTTGGGTCAGCCAAGCATCAGTACCCATGAAACTCGCATGGCATACTTCTCATCTCTACCAAGATCCGTAAAAATGTGGGGGCATGTGCAGGATCATCATGGAAAAAATAGGCCCTTAAGTGGTAATAAAATTCAGAAAAATCAGAGTTAGGAAACTTGAATTAAATTTTTGAATAAGTTAACTATATTATTTCAAAAATTTGTAAGAAAAGAATCTGTTACAATTGAATGTATTTTCTAAAATACTAGGTTTATTTTTATTTAAAAAGAATCTATTTGGTGAAAATTTAAAATTTCAATGCATTAGTACTTAAATTTCAGGGAAAAAATAAGTAGGTGTCTATCTGACCACCCTAACCACAATAAAATGATAATATTTTTTTATAAGATTTTAGATATAAGTGGAAGACTCATGTCCCGATGTGATGCATATTTTTTTGTGATTTTTTTCCTAGTAAATAATTAATTGTGGTTTTTTTATTACAACTTAAAAAATATATAAAAACCTCATATGTGTGACCACCTTAAGTTGGTCAAAACTTCATGAAATTCATTTTTTTTTTTAATCCTATAGTACGTGAAGCATAAAATGTGACACATGTTTTAGATTCAAAAAATGTGATACCCTTTGAAAGCTAGAGATGTTTTTCAATCAGCCTATCAATCAAGAGTTTAGTCATAATTCAAATAGAAAATGAATAATAATAATTTATTAAATTCAAAGTAAAGCATAATTTATATTGGTGGAAAGCTAATAATCTCCTTTAAAAACCCTTTTCGTTTCATCAATTTTGGATTTCAAAAAAGTCGTTAGCCTCATGGGCCATCATATGACTTACATATTGCCACTTTTTAGCCCATCATGATCCTGCACATACCCTGGGATGAGTTTAGAACAATCGTTCTTGCATTAACAAATAGATAGGGTTTTTAACTTTTACACAATTTTGGATTTTAATCAAGGCACCCATTTAGAAATCCACACAAGAGGCAAGATCAACTCATATAAAGAGTATCACCTACTTATCCGTAGTAGTTCCTATAATGATGAGATTTCCTCAACATTTGAATATATACACCGGTTGGGAGTAGCTTGGTGTTTAGCCCGTTACCAGTTTGAGTCGTTCCCTTGGGATGAGTACTTTGTGCCACCAAGGTAGGCTCTCTAAACATGAAGAAAAGAAAAGAAGTGTATTTGTAGTTTGACCACCTACCGCATTTAGGTCCAGGAGCACACACAATACATTTTCTTCACACTCGCAAGGTTTGTTCAATTTTAAGAATCCAAATTGAACTGTGGAGGTAATCACTTATACAACCTAATATCACAAAAAGACTTTTGGTTCTGAAGATCGTCGTGGGGCATGAGAGAAGTGTATGCATCTTTTTAGTGATATTACCTTGTAAAAAAAGATTACAAAACAAAGATTACACATGTTCTTTTTATCCACAAAGCAATGATATAAATTATTTTTAAGCACCAACTTGGCAGTGTGAGATTTGTTTGTTCATTTATTAAGTCCCAAAACAAAATCTAGTGAGCTGCCTATGGTTCTTTTTAAATCCCTTTTTGTTCTTTTAAGCCCAAACAAAATTTATTGAGTCCTAAAAAGCAAGAAAATGACAAATCCTTAGAAAGAGAATTATAATTTTTCCCTCAAGTGTTTAAAAACACTTGATACAATGAGATAATGATAACATAGAGAACTCTTGGTCTTCGTTTCCTTCCTTCACCTTTGATCAAGTCAACTTGCAAAAAACTAGTTAATACTACAAAAATAAAGACCACAAACTAGTTAGAAGTCAAAATAACCAAAACGCAAAAACCACATGCTGAAAATAAACTGAAATCTTCCTTTTTACCCAACCTCAGCAGTGTAATACGTGATTGTGGTGCAGTTTGGAGAAGTTAGCAGCGCTATATAGCGCCGCTTGGGACTGACAACAATGCTCTATACAAAAATAGTGAGCACAATTGTGGCACAATTTGGTCCAACGATGAAGTTTGTGATTTGGATGGTCAGTGTCGAAGTTTGAAATTCATTTTTTTTTGGTGGGAAGACTCCAATGGTGTAGTTTGGAGTTTGCAGCGGTGCTATATTGTGTTGTTGGACTAATAGCAGTGGAGTTCCCTATAGACACAAAAAATCAACAAAAAAAATGAAATTTCTAGAAAAACGTGTTAGTTTTATCTAGATTTTCCCTCCTTCTAGAGCCAAAATGTGAATGGTGATCCTAGACCTGCACAAACACAAAGAAAAAACACACAATTAGTCCAATATGGAATTTAGAAACACCATTCCCCATGAGATTCATTTGAAACATGAAAACAAGAAATAATGTGAAGAACACAATAAAAAAAGCTATTAAATCCTATTTAAATGCTCAAACTCTCAATCCCATGGGGGGATTGGTGCTATTTTGATGTGGAAAATAGCCCTTTCTCAATTCCTTGCAAGTTTTAATGATCTTTGATGAGAATCCTCCATAACCTAGCTATGAAAGATGAAATGTGGATGAAAATGGATGAAAATACCTAAGATTGTGGATCTAAATGAGCATGGTAATCTTACATGATTGTGGATGATCAAATGCAATAGAGGAGGCCTCTATTTATAATAAAGAAGGATGGAGGATTGAAGAATAGGATGAATGTGGGATTAAAGATGGATTGATGACATTGTGCCACTTGTCAAGATGCTAATGGAAGGAGGTGGAGCAAATTTTGGTCAATGTGCATGATAAATGCTATTAGATTCAAATCTAAAATTTGAAAGTTGACTTGTTGGAGGGAGATGAAGGATGAATTAAATGCCACTTGGCTCAAGGAAAAAGGACATGTAAGAGGTTTAAATGCCTTGTTGGATGTACAAACCCTTTTGGAGGGATTTTTTAAACTTGTAGAAAATTCCAACATTGATGCCTTTTTGAAGTTAATTGAAGATTTAATAAATCAATTAAAATGATATTCATGAGAAAGCTGCAAAATCTAGAGGATTTGATGGATTAGGATTAACATTAATCAGGAGTTGATTAATTTAGATAGAATTTAGCTGATTTGACAATTTGATTTAGATTTTAGGATTTAAATAAATCAAAGTTGAGAAGAATAATGGATTTAGATTTTAATTAAATAATTTTGATTTATTTAATTAAAGAGAGTGGTGTTAGATTAAATCAAATAAAGATTAATTTATTTAATTTAAAGGAGATGACTTGAGATATTAGTTAAATAAAGCGAATTATTTAATTAAAAGAGGGACTATAAGATTAATTAAATAAAATGATTATTTAATTAAGAGATGAAATATGATGAATTTAATCTAATAAAGATTATTCAATTAAATTGATTAGTAAAGGAGATGATTTAGGACAAACTAGTGTTAGTTAAATTAGGATGAGGTGCATGTATATTTTACGTGTCTACACTTTGAAAGCTCAATAAATTTTGACATCTTTTCTTCACTTCTTCCAACCTTAGTATCTTTCTTGATTTCTTCTTTCTTTTCATCTTCTTCTTATTTTCTAGAGGATTCTCCTAAAGACTTATCTCTATTTTCTTCTTCCTTCTTATCCTCATCATCTCTACCATCATCTTTCTTTTCACCTTTATTTCTTTCATTTCCATTCTTGTCTTCTTCTTCTCTATTTTCGATATCATCATTTTGTTCTCTTGGATTACTTTCGGTGTCACCTTTTTGTTGATCTTCATAATGTTTACTAGTTATTTCTTTTGTATCATTCAGAGGAACATATGGCTCCAAAAAAATGTGTTTCACCAACATTTTCCATAACAGTATGATCAACTATTTTCATAATATTGGTAGGCTCCCATGCTTGAGTACTATGAGATGAAATACTTTTCATCCCATAATTCTTTCCCATTTTTATAACTATTTCAAGCATTTCTTTCCTCATTTTCTCTCTACTTTCATTCTCTTTAGTCATTAGGGTACCGACTTTTTGTTTTACCCTAAACAATTGGGAACATTCTTTGAGCAGGGAAGTAGAATCTTCCTTGGACATGGAGGAACTATATGTGTTCAAGGCATCAGACTTAAATTTGTCTTCAATGGTTATAGCTTCATGCCTTCTATGAACTAATGCTTCCCACACATTATCAGTCACCTTCTTCCTTATAGATTCCATAGACTCATTAAAGATAGCCATATATTGAACAATAGCATCTATAATTATTTCTTTATTATTTTTATCAACTTCATCAAATAATCTAGTTGTAGCTACAAGTCCTTAGAATCAATCATGTTATTAACTAGGGTTGCCATATCTAAAGGAGAATTATCTCTTACTAGAGAAGATTTGGGCTTGTTCTCCATAGGTCTTGACGTGATTTCATCCTTCTTCTTTTCATGCACATGGATTTTTAGCGCTTCTAATTAATCTTTTGTCTCTTCATCATCAGATAAAATTTCAACCTTATCTTTGGTTTCAATTTTTTCATTGCTTGTGGAGGTGTTGCCTCTCTTTTTTCTCTTCAATTGACTCTCTTCTTCTATTCCAAGTTCTATTTCTTCTTGGACTGCATCACTTATCTTTCTTTTCCTATTAGCTTTTTGCTTCACTCTCCTTCCGAGGGTGGTAGGTGGTACAACAAGGGGTTCATCCCTTTTCTTAGAGGCCCTAGTGTTGGGTCTGGAGGGGGAAATTGCATTAACTGCAGGAGAACTATGCACTACCTACTTTCCTTTCACTATAGCAACTGCACTGGGAGTTGTTGGTAATGTAGAGGAAGTGGTGGAAGATGCTCTTCTTGATCTCCTAGGCTTGAAGGGGATATAAACTAATCTACCCCTTCTTTCATTTTAAAGGACCCCCTCAACTTATTGACATCATCCTTAGATAGAAAATGTAGATTGAAGTATGCCTCAACATTTGTTTTCACCCTTTTAGTCCTTTGGGGTGTTGAAGTCTCCAAATGCACTTCAATAGAATATTCTTCATAAGTGCCATGCCGAGGCTAAGTAGGGTCCTTAGGAATATTCAACAACATTTCAATCAGTCCTTTAACTAATTGTTCTTCAAGTTCATATCCAAGAGGGATCATCCATAGAGTCCTCGATTCTACTGCTTCAATGATACATTCATCAGTAGTTAGAAGAAAGGTTATGTCTTTTACATATTTCTTCACTAGGCTTGTTGGAACTCTATCTCTCTCATACATATTATTTTGGAATATTGCAAAGAATGCAGTAAGAGCATTAATTTGTACGTTTTAGTCTCCAAGATTATGCATATATTTAAAAATTTGATGTGCTACTAGTCTGTTGTGATCCCATATAATATTTTGCTTTCCAGGTAGCTCTCTCAAGAAGTAAAATAATAAATAGACCAATAGTGAGCCAAAATTGAAAGGATATTTCTTTGCTTTAGTTTGGTTCAGGTTATCCATAAGTTATTGCCAAAGAAACTCACACAAGTCATAATCCCTTCCATTAACCACCATTTCATGTGCAGTATGAATTATCGTAGCTAACACAAAATTGCCTCGATTTGTTAAATATATTTTTTGACCAATCATAATAGTAGCAGACCTCACAGTTGGGTTTGTGATAGGCTTTATAGTTATCATCCTTCCATCATATGTGGCACCAACCAACTTACTTACCACTTTGCTCTTTACAACTTTCAGCATTGGTATAGGTCTAATGCCACAAAGAATAGTTACATCCCTAATCAATTCTTTAGTAATCACTCCACCAATGCTTGTCCATACAAATTTATTGTGCACTCTGCTAAGTGCCATCCTCACAAATTTTGTGAACATCTCACCACAAAAGTCTGGGAATCTATTCCATACATCTAGCTTCTTTCATACTAGGTTTTCATATTTTGGTTTCACAGAGTAACCATCTTTTGAGAATTCATTTTCCCACTCATTCATGAGTTCTTGGTGGTCAAATTCTTCCAGTTTTGTGTGAATGTAGACCCTGGTATCTTTAGTAGGAAAAAAAATTCTTGTGATTTATGAAAATGCATCCATAGGGTCCATTTCATAGACCTTTCATGAAAATATTTTGAAGCTAGGTCAGGATCTCTCAAAGGTCTCAAATCCAGTTGGTGTGGCCAACTTTCCTTAATTCTTCTGAATGTTCTTATGAGAAATGCTTCTAATTCAAACCAATAGAGTATTGATAATTGTAAATACCTCTTTCAATACTTTGATGAAACTAGGGTTTGATGCCAAGTAAATTGAATCAACTTCACCTTGCTTCAACTCACTCTTGCTTTCTTTTGAGTAGTAAAAGTTATTTAATTCAACTTGATATTTCACTTTATGTTTTCTTGATTTGTTAGATATCTATGTATCTACTCCCCTTGAAGCCACTGTTGGGTTCAATTTTTGGAATTATCTGCACCAAATATTGGTACAAATGCATTTTGATTCATCCTTATTATCAGGTTCTTCTTTTTTCTTCCAAATCTTCTCCATTTTATTTCTCACTTTGGTAGGATCAACTTTGTTTGTAGATCTATTCTTTTGTTCTGGATCAAGTTTCTTCCCATTTTTTCTTTTGTAGAATTTTGAGGTATGCCCTAGTTTTTTGCACGTGTAACACACAACATTTCTCTAAAAAAACTATTTTGCATTTATCCTTGATTTGCACTTGTTAACTTTACATCCAAAAGAATAACACATATAACAATAGCCTTTGAAATATTGAGCCATTCTATGAGTATTGAATCTATTCATCATTATCTGAATTTCTCACTCAGTAGCTCTATGTCCAAATTTTTGGAAGAAAAAAATTGTCCAACAAAGAATCCAACATTTTGATTCATTCTACTCCTACATTCTATTGCCCTATGACCAAATTTATTGCATGAGAAACAAATTCCATTAAAATAAATGTACCTTTGAGCATTAGGTTCTCGAATAGGAATCCTTCTGGTGTTACTTCTTTGGTTCTTGAACTATTTATTAATACCTTGATTCTTCCTTTGATTGTCAACTTTGTTGGGAATCTGATTTTCCTTTGAGCTTTGTCCTTCTTCAAGTCCTAGAACACCTTTATCCTTAACTGGTTTATGAAATGTGATCAACTCATCAAGCATTGTAGTATTTGATTTGAATTTTTCTTCATGAGCTCTTGCTTTCTCCAAGTCAAATCTTAGAGTTACCACTTCTTATTTAAGGTTTGTGCATTCATCAATTTTATTCTAAATTTTAGCTTTCTGATATTCTTCAATTCTTTTCTTTTATTTTCTTCCACTTGCACCTTCAGTCCGATGATGTCTTCATTAGCTTTCTTCAATTGATCACTAACTTATCTATGCCTTTCTTTGAGCTTCTTGATTTTCTCTCTTAATTTTTTGATGCATTCATTTTCTTCTTGCAAGTTTTCTTTCAATGTTACTTTCTCATCATCATTTTTATTCAGGTCTTTAAGAGCAACATGGGGTTATTCAGTTGAAGAGATCTCTTCCAGAGGAACATGATAATTTTTGTAAGCCATGTGTTTAAACTTCAAGATCTTCCTTAAGCTGTTAAACTTTTCCAAAGGAACCAAGCTTTGATACCAATTGTTGAACACCCAAAATACTGAGAGGGGGGGTGATTCAATATTTTACCAAACTATTTAATTATTTTTCATTCAATTATCAAAACAAATTTAACTGCAACTATAAACAAGAACATGAAAGGAAGCATAACACTACATAACAAATGAACACCAACATTTTTACATGGAAAACCCAAAATGGGAAAAACCACGGTGAGGTTTGGCTCACAATGTGTTATAATTGATTATAAGATATTACAGGGCACATTGCTCGGATTCACTATCCTTGCAAGGCTCACAACCTCAAGTAAATACAAAAGGGAGTGTGGCTCATTTCCAAAATGATGAGCTGATGAAATACACCTTTCATGTGTTGAGTTTCATTCCAATTAGGCTTTGGAATATAAAATACTGCTTCAGTTCGTAGGTACACAAAAAATACATTAAGAGTATGCAACTTCGTACAATAGACGATCATCACTGCTTATTACTTTTTCACTTGTCACACACTACACACACATCTATCTCTATCTCTTTTTTCCTTAATACAAAAGTATATCGCATATATATACACTATTACATCTTCATACATCAATTAGGCTGGCCTAATTAGATGTACACATACTTAATAAAAATATGTAGCTTGTCAGCCTAATCTTAGAACACCTTCTCACCAAAAAAAATGTGCAAAGCATAAATTAGGTCAGCCTGGACCTAATAAGAAACTCTTTAAGACACCAATGAAGTGCACATGACATATCTATGTCGATCAGAAGAAAACTTATGCCAATATGATAAATACTAAGCAAAGTACTGTAAGTTGAACACTATCATTCATAAATTTCATTCCTTTCAACAAAAACCACTGAAAACTTGTCCAGAGATGCAATAAATATTCCTGATCATCATATTAAAATCTTATGAAGTGATCTTCTATTGAGAGAATTTTCAGACCAAATTACCATATCAAAATAACATAGATATAACTTTTCTAGATTGACAAAACAACTAGACCAATCAATGTTGGCATCACTGGAAACACACTAGAGGATTCTTCTTCATTCTTCCAACAACTTATACCTACCACTTTCTCTTTTAAGTACCGAGAAATAAAATTATCAAATCTGAAAGTAATGCAAAATGGCCCAAGATCTAGTGAAAAAGGCTAACAAGGCCTTTGAGGATGAGTACTTTGAGTAGGCCATGGATCTTTACTCATATAAATTTTTTATTGAGTTGTATAATACCAAGTTTTTTGTCAATAAATTGTAGGGTATTATAAATAATCAATTCAAATTATGAACAAAAGAATAGGTACTCTAACCATCATATCCCATGACTAGAAAAGCTCTAAACATTCACCAAATACTTAAGGATGAATTTTCAAGTGACATCGTAAAATTATAACTACTTTATAAATGTTGGAAATATTCATTAGTAGGTATCCTTAGAAAATACTGCCACTCCTACACCAATATTGGTCAACATTGCAACAAATACTCAACTCGAATTCAATTACACTGTAAAGAGAATACACACTCTTGTCTAGTGAATCCCTTATCTTTGCATACACATTCTAAAACTTTCCCCTACCATGGCTTTCCTGCAAACTAATATCATTGATAGGGAGACTTATGTGTCTCTACCTCACAATAAACTTGATGAAATCTACATAGGAGGATCCAAAATTATAAAAGATATATCTGAATGACCTAACAACAAATATTTCTTTGATACCATATTAGAGATTTGGGCCAACCAAATAGAAATTTTTTCACACGAAATAATACTTACTTCTATTCTATATTTTATTCAATACATAATGCTTATTTATAGGGTTTTCATGTCCTATATATGATAGAAAACCTCCTATAAGAACTCTATTAACATAGATAATTACGAGATAAAAATAAATAGCCTAAAACTAACAAAGGTCTATCACATGGGATATGTGACTAGGTTGAAACAAATAATTATGTAATTTAGTCTTAACAATTGTTAGAGTAATCATGCATTAGCTAATAATTAATTACTCTAATTAATTATTAGTCCAATTAATTCGCATGCACTTAAGTTAAACTTAGGAGTTCTTTAATAATTCAACTAAGTTATTTTCTATGTTAACTGAAGTGAGCTATGATTAGTTCATTCAGTCGAGCATCGCATGTGATTTTGACACTTGTCATGATCTGATCCCTTTACTATTTAGGGTTGCTCCTATATAACACTCAACCCTAACTGTATTATCACTCTTTTTTTCTCTCGAACTCTCAACCTTTGAGGAATTTTTTTTTCCTTGAAGATTCTTGAGGTTCATTTTGTACCTTTTCCTTGTTGAGGAATATTGCATATATTGTTTGCAGATCTCTTGTGTGGAAGGTGTCTTTGTTCTTTGTTTGATCTTGTGGCTTGTGTTTTTCACAATTCTGACAACAATATCTACACACCGATTCAAAATAAGAGGAGAAGACTCACTAAAATTTATAAATAAATGATGTAAATTTATATTTGAACATATCATAAATATTGCTTTGCTTGTATATATAACAAGTATAAGAAGTTGAGACATCTTTTTCTATTGAAAAATTGTTGTACATCTAATAAAATATATAGATGCATAAAATTCATTCTAAAATGATTATTTGTACAAATCAAAATTGAAACTTATACTCAAAGCATGTACATATATATATTGGTGTATCATTAATTAAGTAATAGTAAAAATATGAACAAGAACTTTGACAATTTATTATTTTTAATAAAAATAATATAACTAAAAAAATAATAAATTTAGCTATTACCTTCGATTTCTTATTGAAACATTATTTACACCTCCTACAAGTACAAGGACTAACATGCACTATTCCTTATAAATCAAATACATTGGTAAAAAATGTATTTGAATAGGATGATTACAACTTGAAAATGTATTGACTTTTTTATTAATATCAAAAGACATTCTATAATGATAAGGGGTGGAATATAATGACACAAGAAAAATTCGTTCTTTTACTTTAAATTTGACAATTATAAATATTAATATTTAAGAAATAAACATTATATTTCCAAAATAAATAACAAGAGTATGCCAAAAATGTCAAATAAATTAGGCTGGCAATCCCATCCAATTAGTTGACTGATTATAAAAATCCCCAACTTGTCAATTACAATGTCACAACATAAAATTGGAGATATTTTGTCGGCCTTCCAATCCGCAGACTAAATAGTGTTATCATGGCTTGCCATCTTCCTTGGATGGAATGACCTGAAAACGCAGTTTGCTCAGTTAGAATTTGTATGAATATTTTCAACAGTCTGAATAGACATAAAATATTTTTGATCTAGATCATACCTGATCCTCCTGGTTGTTACTGAAACAGTTCTATTATGTGCAAACCGATCTTGCCCTGCATAGAAATTGCTTGCGCTGAAGTTTTCATCATTATGCTTAGACTGCACTTCTTCGAATACATCTGTTATTTCCCTGTCTGGATCTGCGACTCCATGTAATTTCCTCTTGTTTCTTTTCACTGTCAGACATTCATGTCAGCATGACAGGCATTCATCTACAACATATAGATATAACCAAAGATGTACTAGGCACAATGACAGATGCGATCAATAAATTGGTAATATCCATGAAAAAAATTAACTGAGATCCACCAATCTCTCAACATAACCTTCTGTTCAAGGGGGAAGAACTAACCATTACTGCGGGATATCTTCTTCAATCTACACTTTTTTGAGTGGTTTTGAACATCACGATAGATTGTAGGCTTTTCTGGTTCACTTTCACTTTGGCTCTCCTCAGGAAATCCAAATACTACTTGACCATTGGAAAACCCAGATTCAACTTCCTATGCACCCACCACCAATCTCTTTTAGGGCCACTATCTTATGTTCACATCCAAAATCATCCCAATTCCCTTATTCAATCAAAGAAGAAGAAAAAATAGTGCAAGCATAGGGCACATAATAATGCTCAAAATACATACATTGTTCAAATCCACGCTAGTTACAGAGGCTATTTCTCCTCTATCTGTTTGCCATCTTTTGCAAGGATATGTAAAATCGCCTTGCTGATAAAGACTGGAGACAAAGGCTTCCTCCATGGAATTAAGATACAAGCTATGTTTTTCATTGCTCCATGATGATTCCGATGATGTGGGATCCTCCAAGCACTGTGAAAATATACATAAGTGTTAATTTAAATTAGCTGAATTTTAATCTATGAGACGAAGCAAAACAATTACAACTATATAAAACGCTAACTCTATAAAAATATAGACAAGATGCAGAAACCAATACAGAAAAAACTTTAATCTTTCATCTTACGAGGTTGGCATGTTGCTCACTATTCTCTGTCATGGTTTGGGCATTCCCTACGCATATCAGGGATCTGAGCGAGTCACAGCTTGAATGCTCAAATAAATACTCTTCACTCTCAGACATGATCTCTTTATAAACAATTTATAACACCCAAAACTTCTCAAGTTCTGTAGACAATTCTACACTATTTGATCCTTATCACCCACAAATTCTCACGTTCTGTAGACAGTTCTACACTATCGAATTCTTTATCTTTATTTTGGCCCCTTTTCAGCCGTCTTAGATATTTAATGTACAAAAATCCCAAAAGCTCAATAATATCTTACCAATTCCCGTGTAAAACAGATACTATTTTCAGCCAATGAAAATGCAAAAGTAAAACAAGAAATCTGAAGTAACGGAAGGCCCATAAAAACTACACAAGTAGAATAAATATCTTCATCTAACTTCAGGGTTTGATCAAGATTAGATCACATGCTTAATATGGATTCCTTGAGTGTCAAAATATCTTACGGAAATATCTTCCCCTTGGCTATCCAGCATCCACGCACGTATGCATATATATGCACATTAATATTTTGGACTTATCTCTACTCATTTATTTCTCGTCCAATAGCTATTACTTCTAATTTTTTATTTACATTTTGTTTTAATCTTATTCTAGAAGGTTGTAATTCACTTGGTTTAGTACAATTCTGATGATGATTGTATGTTTTTTGATTACGCCATCCACTAAGATTCAAATCCTTGAAAAGAAAAATAGTCATAATATCAATATAAGAATAGAATGAATGCAAGGTAACTAGCAATTGCACCTTGGTGTGCAATGGGTATGCCGAAGGGTTGTGGAAGGTTAATTAAGGAAACAATTGGTTTATTTTTGCTTACATTTGTGCAACACATGATATTAATTAGTAGGACATTTAGAAAATATTTTTTTGTGCAACAAAGGTCTCAATGGAAAAGTGATAACTTTGAATCAACTATGCATCCACTTATAAGGTTCCAAATATGACTAAAACAAAACCTCTAAATTAGGAAGATAAACGAGGGAGGGAGAGAGAGAGACAAGTAAAGGAGAGAGAGAGGGATAGGGGGGAGGGAGGGAGATATATAGAGATAGAGAGGGATGGGGAGAGAGATAAAGATAGAGAGACAAGTAAAGGAGGGGGGGAGGGAGAGAGAAAGGTAAAGGAGGGGAGAGAGAAGAGGGGGAGAGAGGGAGATATATAGAGATATAGGGAGAGAGGGAGAGAGACAGGTAAAGGAGGGGGAGAGAGAGAAGGGGGGAGAGAAGGAGATATATAGAGATAGAGAGGGATGGGGAGAGAGATCAAGATAGACAATGAGAAATGAATTACAAGAGATAGAGAGAGGAGGAACGAGAGGGAAATAAAGAGATATATCAAGAGAGAGGTAGAGATAATGATATATAAATAGAGAGTGAGAGAGAGATATGGATATAGAGATAGAGGGAAAAAAGAGAAAGAAGATGACATAGATAAGTAATAGAGAGGGAGGTATAGAGAGAAAGGGAGAGAAAGATAAAGGGATAAAAAATAAAGATAAATATAGAGATAGGGAGGGAAAAATAGGGATTGTGTGTGTATATGAGCTAGAGAGAGATAGAGGAGGGAGAGGGAAGGAGAGAAATAGACACATGATAAAAAGAGGGAGGGAGAGAAATAGAATGAGGGAGTGATGGGGAGAGATAATGTTAAAAATGAGAGATAGAGAGATAGATATAACTTTGAAAAGATACAGTGAGAGAGAGATGGAAGAAGTGAGGGAGAGGGAGAGGGAGAGGAAGAAATATAGATAGAAAGAGGGAGACAATGAGAGAGGGAGAGATGAAGAGATAGAGAGATAAAGATATAGAAAGTGATATATAGAGAGGGGTAGAGTGGGATATATATCTAGATAGAGAGAGATGATAGTAGGGTACATAAATGGTATAGATATAAGTAAATCTATATTAAAAACGATGAGAGATATCAATAATAAATTAATTATTTTGACTTTAGAAAAAATTTAAAAACATGGTAAACAATTTAAATCATAAATCATAAATGTGATCTATATTATTATTTTAAAAACAATAAAAAATTATTAATAAAATAATATATATTCTTAATTTATTTACTTTTAGTTTCAATGTTAAAAATACTTATTTTTAAATAGAATTTTTTTAATATAAATATAATATATTATAATTTAAAATGGTATAAATTGTATTATAATATAAAATATTGAGGAAAATAACTTTTAATATAAATAAAACATAATATAAATTCAAATTGTATAAATTTTATATAATTTGAATATTATTAGATCGAATATAAAAGTTGATCTAAATTTTTTGTTGCAATCATATTTAGATTTTGTATATGTTTATTTAATTTGTACTATATAAATGAATAATTTTTAGTATAGAATATTCTATATAATAATAATATAATTTTAATTATATTATATTATATTTATATGTTAGTTTTATTTGTATTATTTATAAATTTATTAATTATTAATTATAATATAAATTATAAAATAGCATATATTTTAATAATATAATTTAATTTGTATTAAATAAAAATTATATATTGTAACTTATGCATATTGGTTAAAAAGAAAATTATACATTAATGAATTATTAAAATATGCTATAAATACCTACACATTGGGTGGGTGCAATGGATGCATTGAAAAGGTGTGAAAGAGCGAGAGAGAGGGGGGTAAGGAGATAAGAGATGGAGATGAAAATAGAGGTAGAGATGGAGAAAAAGAGGGGTATGAAGGGGAGGAAAGGGAGAATAAAGAGAGAGGAGAGAGGGATAGATCTAGAGATGGAAGAGAGAATTTTATGGATGGAGAGAGAGAGGAAGAGAGAAATATAAGGATATATAAAAGAAGTGATATAAATAGAGAGGTAGATAGAGGAATAGATATAGGGGTAGAGAGAGATTGAGAGTTGGAGAGATTGAGATAGAATGTGAGATGAAAAGGAAATATAGAGAGATATAGATTAAGAGGAAAATATATATTGATTTAGAGGTCTTGAAAAAGGGAGAGTGAATGAGAGGGAGAGAGATTGGTGGATAGAGTGAGGGAGACATGTGTAGAGATAAAGGGGGAGAGAGAGGGAGGGAGAGAGAGGGAGAGAGATTGGTGGATAGAGAGAGGGATAAATGTGTAGAGATAGAGGGGGAGAGAGAGGGGGAGAGGGAGAAGAGAAATAAAGGGATGGAGAGAGGGAGGGGGAGAGGGAGAGATGAAGATAGAGAGAGATAGAGAGATAGAGAGAGATAGAGAGAGATAGATGGTGAGATAGAGTGATAGAGATATAATGAGATATAGAGAGGGGGAAACAAAGAGAGATGGGCTATAGATAGAGAGACACAGATTTAGATAGTTGGAGATGGAAACAGGAAGAGACAGAGAGGGAAAGATAAATAAGGGAGATATAGAGAGGGAGAGATAGAGACCTTATAGCAAGAGATAGAGAGAGAGATAAAGATATGAGAAGATAAATGGAGGGGTAGAGATAGAGAGAGGCAAGATAGGGAGGGAGTGAGGGAGAGAGAGATGGAGAGAGATAGAGAGAGGAGGAGATAGAGTGAGGGATGGAGAGAAAGGGAGAGAGATAGGTAGAGGAGGGATGTGTAATGTCCCGTCACGTAACCCTAAAGGAAGTTGCAATTCACTACTTACACTTGCAATTTATTTTTATTAAAGTGTAATAAACATACATGTTCACCTACAATTGACAACAACATCTAAGGCTATGTAATCAAGATTACTTAAACCCACATATACATCAATATACATCCATAGAATCTAATTGAAAATAAGAAATGAGTACTTAAACAACATAAAGATACAACATAACATAAAGAGATATACAACCATACTCCATGTTCATTAACTTAATCAAAATGTTACAACACTCATTCCCAAAATGAGGCAATAATACAAATGTGTTACAATATACATAAATCCACCTCGAATACAAATGAGGGGTAAAATAACATGATACAAACTGAAATAAATATATTTCTTTTGAATTATAAACAGGAACTGTGAGCTCTCCAATTGGATATCTCACCACCAAGTACTGAAGATCAAAGGGGGACCCAACGGTGTATGGTGCATGTTCCACCCAAACAAGTGGTACCCAAAGGCCCACCCACCATGCTATGAGATAGTAACAACATATCATGGACAAATTCTACAACCACTAACCACAGGTTAACTCATACTAACACAACCAATCAAATGAACTATACAAGTCTAACTCAAACATGGTTACATTTCTTCCAGAAATAAATTAGATCAAGTATGTTAATAAAACCATACACTTACAAACATGTACCAACTATTGTCCTAGACAAAGTGTCATCACACAGCTCGTCATGAGATCTCCTATGGGAATCTTCATAGGCTCCGGTAATCCTGGTGACCTCGACCGAATCTCGACCCCCATACTCACTCATGCGGAATCAAATACCTCTTGTAAGGAAAAAGTAGATGACCTTTCCATTCCAAGCCTTCCCACTCATCCCAAGCTTATATGAGTACTTGTGTCTATGAGTGAAGTTAATTTATATTGTTTAGTGCAAAATTCTACCTAATATTCTAAGTACATTAATTTACTTATCACTTGATTAAACAACCTCCGAAGGTTACCCAGTTTACCTCTTTGGACTCTGGAGCTAACATAATCCACTCTTCTACTTGACAACACACATACAAAACCAAAACCCAAGGGAATTCCAAGTGCATACAAAATAGACAAAACAACCACTCTAATTCTAGGAGGCAACATAAAATGAAACTCACTCCAAACACTTGGAGGCAACAAGACACATTGCACTACCCAAGGGAAAACATATGGTTGACATAACAAATCGACAACCCCCATCCTCTAAATCCCTCTGGAAGACTTACATACTAAAGACACAATTAACCCATTTCCCTAATCATGAACATCGAAGAAATAATCACCTAAGGCAATAGCAAGGAAATAATATACCTTTGGATATGGTAAATCCATTTCCCTTTCAAATACATTTCACAGTAACAAGAACAATTGCCCTTTCAAAATAGTTGAAATAACTAATTAATTTCCTTTCTAATTACAGAGCAAGGAAAGACTAGTTTTAATAAATAAACAATATTCATTGAATACATTTAAAAACAACATAAATCCTCTACAAATTAATCCTTCCAATTTCCAACTAAACATAACACATAATCTCTTTTGAAATAAAACCATTTTTGAAATTAATTCTATTGTAAATATAAAAATATATATTTAATATATATCCATAAATTATGCATACACAACTATATTTGTATATATAATTATGTATACATAATTATGATATATATATTTATTAAATATATATAATTGATATTTTGCAAATAAATACATGTATCTAATATATAATTATATATAAACAATATATATATTTACATATACTCATTACATATACATATATATACATAATGTATATATATAAATATTATATCACATATTAATATCAAATAAGAGAAACAAATTAAAAAAAAAAATCACGTATCTATAAAAGATGGTGAAATCATAAATATAAACTATTGCAATAATGATTCGCCAATCTGTACCAGTAGTACAACCGGCCTTATTAACCTTGGGGAGGCAATGCGTCCCCCTATTAGGTGGGGACACTGCCTCATAGGTAGCGTAGTGCTCCACTCTATGCAAGTGGGCGATGGGGAATGTATCTGCCCCCACCAACCCCTTTAAACATAAGTTTAAAAAATAAAATAAAATATGAATACTTTCTTTTTTCGAAACTTGATTTCATTTCCCCAAAATAAATACACCATACAAACGACAATTTTTTGTAATTTTAAATAAATAAAACATTTATATATATATATATATATATATATATATATATGAATTTCAACATAACAGGAAAATTGGAGAAGTTTTTCCAAAATATACACCTACAGGTGAAATTGTAAAAATTTCCAGAGAACATCCAAATTCATAGAGGATTTTAAAATAATTTTTTTGATTAGCTTACTCAAATTTAAACACTGGTAAGGAAACTACTAATTTCTTACATAGGTTTTCAATCAACTCCCAATATCTTCTGGGTTTCTCCACCACAAAATACACAGAGGTTTCACAATTTCCTTTTTACTACAAAGGTTTATTTTCTAACATCTAAATTTGTTTTCCTCTAGATTTATTTCACAATTTAGATCTAATAAAATTTCTCAAATAAAATAATTCATATTCATTGGTTTTTACTGTAAATAATATTTTCTAAATTTCTTCATGCCAGTCACATAAGCTTTGAATTTCCTCTTTTCTAAAACAAAATAAACTTTCCTTTATAGATCTAACACAACAATTATTTACAACAATACAATTCCAAAATAAGTTTTAAACAAAACCAAATACACAAGAAAGGAACCTGTATCAAGAAGCTTCTGAAGAATTGAAGTTTTGATGTCGAGCCTCTTCCAAAGCTTTCATAGCTTCTTCCCAACAAATCAATATTTCTAGAACTAGAATCGTATCCAAATCCACAACAAATATAATAAAAATAATTCTTCTAAATTTCCTATAGCCAAGAAATCTCTACAATCCTCTGTGTTTTTATAGGTAGAGAACGGGTAGCTTGCTTTGGAGCCTGTGGCTATAACAAAGCACAAAAATGCTCACTCTTCGGTGGTGAGATATTGATCAAGTTAAGGTCTAGTGGGATCCTAAGGATGATACTTCATCCACCTAGGAAGATGCAACTAGGATGAGGGAATTATATCCCTACTTGTTTGCAGGCTTCCAGGAGTAAGCCTGACCCTAGGGGGGAGGATGTAATACCCCTCCGTTTTAGCTTATTGTTCAAACTACATTCCTTGCTTTGTTTTAGTTTCAGTTACCATGATACTTTGCATACTTTATCATGTGTGTTATTTGATCGCTATTTATTGAGCAACGAACTATTTGTGTGATGTGATGTATCTTATCTGATGCTTTATTTGATATGCTTTAATTGGAGTAAAATACTTGTTGCTTTAACATGTTTATTTTACATGAGATATTTGAGTAATAAGGAATTGTCAAATTATGATGAGTGTATTGGTGAAGGGGATGGGATTGCATCACTCACTTGTGAGCGCCCTACAATTCCATGATTTCCTCTTCATGGTGTGTATTTTATGTTGCTTTTATATGTATGATCTTTGTTATCTCATTATAGGTTTGCAGGTACATGACATCGACTCCACCTGGTTTCATGGGTTTGAGCATGTCAATCCAACAATTAAGTTGAATGAGACATAGTAGCTATGTGACATGTGTCATGTCTACACCCTAGCCATAGTGTGTCACAGTCATATTTGTTGTGTCATTGGTTGCCTTGTTTTAATATTATTTAATTCTGAAGGGTTCTTGATTATGGAAATAAATGTTTAAAATTATTGCTTTAAATAATATTGATTTTTATTTAATTAAAATTAGACATTGTGATAGAAGTTACTTATTTAAATTAATTAATTTGATTTAATTTATTTAGTAAATTAAATTTAATCCATTGGGTTAGCTATAGGAAATTTAGAAGAATTGTTTTTATTATATTTATTGTGGATTTGGATATGATTTTGGTTATGGAAATATTGCTTTGCTGGGAAGAAGTTGTGAAAGTTTTGGAACAGGTTCGGCATCAAAACTTAAATTCTTTAGAATCTTCTTGATACAGGTTCCTTTCTTGTGTATTTGGTTTTGTTTAAAATTTATTGTGGAATTGTATAGATGTAGAAAATTATTGTGTTACATCTATAAAGGAAAGTTTATTTTTTTTAGAAAAGAGGAAATTCAAAGCTTCTCTGACTGCCGTGAAGAAATTTAGAAAATATTATTTACAGTAAAAACCAATGAATATGAATTATTTTATCTGAGAAATTTTATTAGATCCTAAATTGTGAAATAAATCTAGAGGAAAACAAATTTAGAATTTAGGAAATAAACCTTTATAGTAAAAAGGAAATTGTGAAACCTCTGTGTATTTTGTGTTGGAGAAACCCAAAAGATATTAGGAGTTGATTGAAAACCTTTGTAAGAAATTAGTAGTTTCCTTACCGGTGTTTAAATTTGAGGTAGCAAATCAAAAAGTTTATTTTAAAATCCTCTGTGAATTTGGATGTTCTCTGGAAATTTTTACAATTTCACTTGTAGGTGTATATTTTGGTAAAACTTCTCTAATTTTCCTGTTATGTTGAAATTCTTTTTTATATATTTATATATATATATATATATATATATATATATATATAAATGTTTATTTATTTAAAATTACGAAAATCTCTGTTCGTATGACGTATTTATTTTGGGGAAACGAAATCAAGTTTCAAAAAAAGAAATTATTCATATTTAAAAAAAAAAAATTTATTTAAAGTGGTTGGTGGGGGTGGATACATCCACCACCACCCACTTGCATAGAGTGGAGCGTTGTGCTGCCTATGAGGCAGTGTGCCCACCTAATAGGGGACGTGTTGCCCCATAGGAAGCGTTGCCTCCCCAAGGTTAATAAGGCCAGCTGTACTACAGGTACAGTCCGATGAATCATTATTGCAGCAGTTTATATTTATGATTTCACCGTCCTTTGTAGATACAGGAATTTCATTTTTTATTTGTTTCTCTTATTCGATATTAATATATAATATAATATTTATATATATACATTATGTATACATATATATATGTATATGTAATGAGTATATGTAAATATATATATATATTGTTTATATATAATTATATATTAGATATATGTATTTATTTGCAAAATATCAATTATATATATTTAATAAATATATATCATTATTATGTATACATAATTATATAAAAAAGTATAGTTGTGTACGAATAATTTATGGATATATATTAAATATATGGGTATGTGTAGGATCATCATGGAAAAAATAGGCCCTTAAGTGGCAAAAATTTCAGAAAAATCAGAGTTAGCCAACTTGACATAAAAATTTGAATAAGTTATCTATATTATTTCAAAAATATGTAAGAATAGAATTTGTAGAAAATTGAATGTAGTTTCTAAACTACAAGGTTTATTTGAAAAAAAATCTATTTGGTGAAAATTTGAAACTTCAATACAGTAGTACTTAAATTTCAGGGAAAAAATAAGAAGTAGGTGTCTGTCTGACCACCCTAACCACATTAAAATGATAATATTTTTTTATAAGACTTTAGAGACAAGTAGAGGACTTATGTCTTGATGTGATGCATATTTTTTTGTAATTTTTTCCCGAGTAAATAATTAATTATAATTTTTTTATTACAACTTTTAAAAAGTATAAAGACTTGTATGTCTGACCACCTTAACTTGGTCAAAACTTCATGAAATTAATTTTTTTCTTTTTTGATCTTATAGTATGTGAAACATAGAATGTGACACATATTTTGGATTTAAAAAATGTGTTATCGTTTGAAAGCTATATATGTTTTTCAATCAACCTATCAATCAAGACTTTAGTCATAATTGAATAGAAAATGAATAATAATTATTTATTAAATTCAAAGTAAAGCATAGTTTATATTGATGGAAAGCTGAGAATCTCCTCTAGAAATCCTTTTCATTTCATCAATTTTGGGTAAAAAAAAAATCATTAGCCACATACCCATCATATTGCCACTTTTTGGCCCATCATGATCCTACACATACCCATATACTTTTATATTTATAATAGCATTAATTTTAAAAATGATTTTATTTAGAAAGAGATTATGTGTTATGTTTAGTTGAAAATTGGAAGGATTATTTGTAGGGGATTTATGTTATTTTAAAAAGTATTCAATGAATATTGTTTATTTATTAAAACTAGTCTTTCCTTTGTCTGTAATTAGAAAGACAATTAATTAGTTATTTCAACTATTTTGAAAGGGAAATTGTTCTTGTTACTGTGAAATGTATTTGAAAGGGAAATGGATTTAGCATATCCAAAGGTAGATTATTTCCTTTCTATTGCCTTAGGTGATTATTTCCTCGACGTTCATGATTGGGGAAACGGGTTAATTGTGTCTTTAGTATATAATTCTTCCAAAGGGATTTAGAGGATGGGGGTTGTTGATTTGTTATGTCAACCATATGTTCTCCCTTGGGTAGTGCATTGTTTCTTATTGCCTCCAAGTGTTTGGAGTGACTTTCATTTTATGTTGCCTCCTAGAATTGGAGTTGTTGTTTTGTCTAGTTTGTATGCACTTGGGATTCCCTTGGTGTTTAGTTTTGTATGTGTGTTGTCAAGTAGAAGAGTGGCTTCTGTTAGGCGCCAGAGCCCAAAGAGGTAAACTAGGTAACATTCAGAGGTTGTTTACTCAAGTGACAACTAAATTAATGTACTTAGAAGATTATGTAGCATTTCACACTAAACAAGATAAATTAACCTCACTCATAGACACACATGCTCGTATAGGCTTAGGATGAGTGGGAAGGCCTAGAATGAAAAGTTCATCTACCTTTTCCTTATGAGAGGTATTTGATTCCACATGAGTGAGTATGGGGGCGCAGATTTGGTTGAGGTCACC
This sequence comes from Sequoiadendron giganteum, assembly GCA_007115665.2. Classification (NCBI taxonomy): domain Eukaryota; kingdom Viridiplantae; phylum Streptophyta; class Pinopsida; order Cupressales; family Cupressaceae; genus Sequoiadendron; species Sequoiadendron giganteum. The sequence continues at coordinate 495,860,086 of CM021106.1, forward strand.
AGGATTACTAGAGCCTATGAAGATTCCCAGAGGAGATCTCATGACAAGCTATGCGATGACACTCTGTCTAGGACAACAACTGGTACATGTTTGTAAGTGTATGGTTTTATTAACATACTTGATCTATTGTATGACTGGAAGCAATGTAACCATGTTTGAGTTTGACTTTTATAGTTCATTTGATTGGTTGTGTTAGTATGAGTCAGTATGAGTAAACCTGTGGTTAGTGGTTGTAGAATTTGTCCATGTTATGTTGTTACTATCTACTAGCATGGGGGGTGGGCCTTCAGGCAACACTTGTTTGGGTGGAACATGCACCATACAATGTTGGGTCCCCCTTTTATCTTCACTACTTGGTGGCGAGATATCTAGTTGGAGAGCTCGTAGTTCTTGTTTATAATTTAAGCAATGTATTTATTTCAGTTTGTATCATATTATTTTATCCCTCATTTGTATTCGAGGTGGATTTATGTATATTGTAACACATTTGTATTATTGCCTCATTCTGGGAATGAGTGTTGTAACCTTTTGATTAAGTCAATGAACATGGAGCATGGTTGTATATCTCTTTATGTTATGTTGTATCTTTATGTTGTTTAAGTACTCATTTTTCTTATTTTCAATTAGATGCTATGGACGCATATTGATGTATATGTGGGTTTAAGTAATCTTGGTTACGTAGCCTTAGAGGTTGTTGTCAATTGTAGGTGAACATGTATGTTTATTACACTTTAATAAAAAAAAATTTGCATGCGTAAGTAGTGAATTGCAACTTCCTTTAGGGTAACGTGACAAGGCACTACAGACTCTCAACTCTCCTCTATTTGACATATCTCTTATATTTTTCTCTTTCATTCCCTCTCTCCACTTATTTCCTCTCTTTCATGTTCTCTATCTTATTTTTTATTTCTTTATACTCCTGTCTCTCTTTTAATCTCTATATTTTCTGATTATATTTTATTCCCTTTTATGTATTATATATCTAATATTTATTATTTAATATAAATATAATATAAAATTTATGTAAAACATAAATTAAAATATATGAAAATTTAATATATATGATACTTAATATAAATATATAGGGTAAGTGCACCAATCTGTGACACAATTTAGGTGCCAAATTGAAAAACGATAAAAAAAACCCCAAAATAAGGCCTTTGGCATGCGCCAAATGGCTTTCTAGACATAAAATGCAAAAGTCGGGTTTGGAACTCTCATTTTGTCTTCAACCCACAGCTTGAGAAGGAAGATTTCAGGTCTGCAACTCACGCTCACCAAATCTCCTCCATTGTTTATATCCTTAGCTTTCCATTTTCCACGAGAATGTCGTCAACACGTCAGAGAGGTCAAAGATTGCAAAGAGCTGTGTATTTTTATTCTATTTATTTCGAGTTTGATTTGGAATGCAACTTTAAATAGATTTTTATAATAAAACTTTATTCTAATTCTCAGGGAATGAATCTCCACCTCAAAACATTGAGAATTCACAATCACCCCCTCATCAAGAGCCTCCTATACAAGAACAATCCGAAACCCCTCCATCAATTCATAGGCATCCTCAAGGAATACAAGAAAATATTCAAAATAAAATTGAAAATAATAAAAGAGACATTCAACAATTAATTGCAAGATTAACTGAGCATGTCAAAACCCACCCTTATAAGAGAGGGATTGCTGAATCATTGAAGTCAATTTTAACTCATGTAGGAGAAATGAGCGAGCAAATGAATTTTTGGTCAACTAAGAGAGATGAGATGAAGCAATTTTATGCTAATGGTTTGTCATATGCAAATGTCAAAAAACTAAAAACTAGCAAAGCCGAGTTGTGTTCCCTATTTAAAGACCCAAAATCCAATGAACCTTTGTCCCATGCATGTAGGAGGTTCCCCATCCATTGGTGCCACCATGATTTAATTAGAAACAAATTTTGGGAGTGGTGGTGGATGGTATTTGACCAACCTCCATGCAATAACCATGAGGTGCCGCAATAATTTTTGAGGAAACTCTATTGTGAGTTTGTCCTCAATAAAATGCCAAACTATTTTGACATCTTAGACTTTCAAGGTAGAGGTGGGGGCTCCACACACGATAGACCTGTTGCACGGCGTAATCCACAGTTGGCACTGAGAACCTTGGGTAGACCCATGGTGGAGCATGTCGTTGTTCATTCCATTGTTAAGGACAGTGTACAGGTGGACACAATGAAGTCGATTGGCTCCTTCACCCAAACCATTTTACAGTGTGTGAGTCCTCTAGTAGAGCCTGGTGTGGAGGAGATGTGTAGGCCCCGAGCTCCACCCCACCATTGTGGCACTTGTGGTGTTGTTTGCACGTATGATTATCAGGGTGCTCATGATGTAGCTACATAGCTTGCGTCAGTTGCAGATGCAATGGATTTCACAGATGATATTCTGAATGATACATTTGGCATTGACACTCGAGTAAAATTTAGCAAGTTATTTTAAGGTTGTTTATTAAAATATATTTTGAAATTTAAGAATAATAAAATTAGTAGAATTTTGATATGATGAAATTTCAGGGTTGCACTGTTCATGAGTGATGCTCTATTCCTACAGACCCTTATACATTCTCGATGATGAGTCCACAGGTATGCAACTAGTATTAAAGATATTATTATTGCATTTGAACAGTTGAATGTTATATTTGAATGTTTGTCTCATAACATGCTTCAGATTTCAAACACTTTCCTGGTGCACCTTCTTCCTCCACACCTCACGATTCTTATCCTCAAACATTGTACACTCAGGTAACCTTTATTCATTAATAGGGTTGTAAATCTATGGGTAAGTGCACCAAGATGGTTCCCAAAAAGGGGACTTAAGTGGACAACTTTTTCTAAAATCAGGAAATACTGACCTTGGACATGAAATTGAGGATACTTACACTCAAAATTTTGAGATGGAACAAAAAGAAGGATTCAAGTTCTCTGAGTCTACTTTCTAAACTACAAATTTATTTTGAAAATGATTGAGATTAAGGGGTTCAAATGAGGGACGTACACAAATTGGTATTATTTTTGTCAGAAAAACATAGCATAGCAACTCTTGTACGACCCTCATACGGTGAAATTTTTTTTAGTATTTTTAAAATCACAATGGTCAGAAGTTAGCTAACAGTATGTAGTTGATGCACGATTTTTCTGATAATTTTTTAATAAATATTTAATTTTTTACTAATTTTCGAAGTGGACATTTCCTGAAAAATAGAATTTTGGCCATGCTACCCCTACAAATTTTGGAAACTAATTGAATTTATTTTTATTTATTTTTTAAAATTTGTAGAATGGAGTCTAGTTTCTAAAAAAAAAATTTATTTGAAAAATCGATTAACGGTTAATTTATAATGAAAAAATTACCAAACACTGCTTTTTGGCAAAAAAAAGACATACAAATAAAATAAATTATGGATGAAAGGCTTAATATTTTCAAAAAGTGAAAAAATTTACATTTTTGTATAGCTAAGAGAGAACCCAACATTACCCATGTGCTTGATTTTTTTGATATTGAACCATGTGCAATCCTGACGGTGAGCACGAACTCAATTATGTGAAATATGGATGATTTTTTATAAACATGTCTCTGGTCATTCAGAATGCCCTCCAAGCCTTTGGGTTGGTATTCCAAGGCAAATACCAAGCATAAGGCTCGGGAATTCCCAAAGCAAGGTATATCGTGCGCGCGTTATAACGCGCTCGTGTTATATCGCGCATGCGTTATAACGCGCTCGTGTTATATCGCGCGTGCGTTATAACGCGCTCGTGTTATATCGCGCGTGCGTTATAACGCGCTCGCGTTATTTCTTAGTTTTGACGTGTTTTGTGAATGCATTTTTTGTGTTTTGTAAATGCATTGACAAAACGCGAGCACATTATAACATGCTAGCGTTTTGGTCTACATTGAATTTATTTTTTTCTCTTTTTCTTATCTCTTTCCTCTTGTTATCTTTCAGGGAAACTATATACATGAAATAAAAATTTATATATGGACATTTACTTTCTTATACTTTAAGTTATATTCCATGTATATACTTCTAGGATATTTGAGAGTGGTTTCAGATCTCTAGGAGTTATAATGCAAATTCTAGTTTTTGGAAGATCTTTAAAATTTCAGACTTAGTCAAATTTTAGTAATCAGCATGTCAAATTTTAGTAATCAAGAGGTTAGATTTTAGTAGTCAACAAGTTCTATCATCTTTCTCTCTCACTCTCTCCTTCTCCCTACTTTTTATCTCTCCACTCCCTCTCTCTCTCCCTTCCTCCCTCTCTCCCCTCTCTCTCTTCTAGTTTTTGGAAGATCTCACAAATTTCAAACTTAGTCAAATTTCACTAATCAGGAGGTCAAATTTCAGTAATCAGAAAATTGTATTATTTCTCTCTCTATCTCACTCATTTTTATCCCATACACTCTAGACCTCTCTCTCACTATCTCTATCCCTTTTTGTGACTCTCTCTCTCCCTTGATCTCAAGAAATCTATCTCTCTCTATCTCTCTCTCCTTTTCCCTCTAATTCTCTCTACCTCACTTATCTCTCCCTCTCTCCCACCTTCCCTCTCTACTTGTCTCTATCTCCCTCCCCCCCCTCTCTCTCTCTACCTACCTACCTCTCCCTCCATCATGCCCTACCACTCTCTCTATTTCTCTCTAGCTAACCTCTCTCTCACCTCCCTCTTTCTCCCTCCATACTTATCTCTCCCTCTCTTCTTCCCTATCTACTCTCTATCTCCCATCTCTCTTTACCTACCTCTACATCCATCAAACCTTACCACTCTCTCTACACCTCTCTCCCTCCCTCCCTCATTCCCTCTCTACTTCTCTCTATCTCACCTCTCTCTCTACCTCTCCTTCCATCTCTATTTATCTTTATCTCCTCTCTCCCTCTCTCTACCTACCTCTCCTTCAAACACTATTTATCTATATCTCACCTCTCTCCCTCACTACATCTCTCTCCCTCTCTCCCTCCCTCTCTACCTAGCTCTCCATCCATCACAACCTACCACTCTCTCTCCGTTACTCTCTATCTAACCTCCCACTCTCTCCATCCATACCTCTCCCTCTCCTTCCCTCTCTACTCTCTACCTCCCTAATACTTCTCTACCTAATTCTCCATCCATCACTCCCTAACATTCTCTCTACACCTCTCTATATTTCTTCTCTCCCTCCCTCCCTCATTCCCTCTCTACTCTCTCTCTACCTCTCCTTCCCTCTCTAATTATCTTTATCTCCCCTATACCTCTCTCTCTCTCACTAGATGTCTCCCTCCCTACCTTTTCCCTATCTACTCTCTATATCTCCTCTCCCTCCCTCTACCTCTCTCTCTCACTCTCTCTCACTCCTCCCTTACCTTCTTTCTCTCTCACACTCTCCTCTTTATCTCACCACTCTCTTTCCCTCTTTATAACTCTCCACTTCTCTATATGTCACCATTCTCTCTCTACTTATCTTTATCTCACATATCTCTCTTTACCTCTCCCTTCCTCCCCTCTCTCGCCCACCCTCCCTCCTTCCCTCTATCTCTATCTCTCTCTACTTCTCTCTATCTCACCTATCCCTATCTACCTGCATATCCCTCTATCACTCCCTACCAAACTCTCTTTATTTCTCTCTATCTCACCTCTCTCTCACCTCCCTCTCACCTCCCTCTCTCTCCCTCCATCTATACTTACTTATCTACTCTTTATCTCTCATGTATCTCTACCTCTCCCAACCTCTCTCTCTCCCTAATCCCTCCCTCCCCAATCCCTCCCTCCCCCTATTTCTCTCTCCCCCTATGAGGGTTGAGAGTGTAAGGTTTAGTGTTTAAGGTATAGGGTTGAGGTTATAGGGTTAATTGTATAGGGAATAAGGTTTAGGGTTTAGGATATTAGGTATAAAGTTGAGGGTATATGGTATAGGGATGATGGATGAGGGTTTAGGGTTTAAGGTATAGGGTTGAGGGTTGAGGGATAGTGTTTAGGGTTGAGGGTATAAGGTTAAGTGTATAGGGTATATGGATTATGGTTTAGGATATTGGGTATATAGTTGAGGGTATTGGGTTGAGGATATTAGGTTTAGGGTTGATGGTTTAGGTTTTAGGATTTATGTACAAGTTTAAGGGTTGAGGGTTGAGGTATAATGTTCAGGGTTAAGGGTATGAGGTTAAGTGTATAGGGTATTGGGATTAGGGTTTAGGTTGTAGGGTTAAGGGTATAAGGTATAGGGTTAAGACTTGAGATTGTAGGGTTTTCTGTTTAAGTATAGGGTTGAGGGAAAATGTTTATGGTTTAGGGTATAAGGTTGAGGATGTAGGGTAAAGAGATGAGGCTTGAGGGTTGAGGGACAGTGTTCAAGGTTGAGGGTATATCGCTAAGTGTATAGGGTATAGGGATTAGGGTTTAGAATAATAGATATAGGGTTGAGGGTATAGGGCTAAGTGTATAGAGTATAGGGATTAGGGTTTAGAATAATGGGTATAGGGTTGAGGGTATTGGGTTTCATATTGAGGTTTAGGGTTTAGTATTTAGTGTACAAGGTTGAATGTAGGGTTTAGGGTTTAATTATAGGGTTGGGGGATGATGTTCAAGGCTTAGGTTATAAGGTTGAACGTATAGGGTATAAGGATGAGGGTTGAACGTGTAGGGTTGAGGTAAAGTGTTCAAGGTTGGGGGTGTAGGGTTAACTGTATAGAGTATAGGGATTAGGGATTAGAATATTCGGTATAGGGTTGAGGGTATTGGGTTTAGGGTTGAGGGTTTAAGGTTTAGGGTACAAGGTTTAATGTAGGATTTAGTGTTTAATTATAGGATTCAAGGTTCAAGGATAATGTTTAGGGTTTAGGGTATAGGGTATAGGGATGAGGATTGAGAGTGTAGGGTTTATGGTTTAAGGTATAGGGTTGAAGGTATAAGGTTAAGTTTATAGGGTATAGGGATTAGGGTTTAGGATATTAGGTATAGAGTTGATGGCATTGGGTTGAAGGTTTAAGGTTAAGTTTATAGGGTATAGGGATTAGGGTTTAGGAGAGAGAGAGAGACCTTAGAGAGGGTGAAATTGGCAACTATATTGCCAATTTCATCGAATTAGCAAGCTAGTGGATCCACTAGCTTGCCAATTCGGTGAAATTGGCAACCTAACTTTCCCTGTTTGAAAAAATGGGTCCAAGAAATGAGGTCTCTTAGTCATCATCGAGAGACCCCATTTCTTGGACCCATTTTTTCAAACAGGCCACTACATTTCCAATTTCACTAAATTGGCAACCTAACTTGTCCTATTTGAAAAAAAGGGTCTAAGAAATGGGGTCTCCCGATGATGTAAATCACCTGGAGACCCCATTTCTTGGACCCATTTTTTCTCATACAGGCCACTACATTGCCAATTTCATTGAATTGGCAAGCTAGTGGGTTGACTAGCTTGGTAATTCGGTGAAATTGGCAACCTAACTTGCCTGTTTGAAAAAATGGGTCCAAGAAATGGGGTCTCTCGGTGATTTACATCACCGAGAGACCCCATTTTTTCAAACAGGCCACTACATTTCCAATTTCACTAAATTGGCAACTTAACTTGTCTTGTTTTAAAAAATGGGTCCAAGAAATGGGGTCCCACAGTGATGTAAATCACCGGGAGACCCCATTTCTTGGACCCATTTTTTCAAACAAGCCACTACATTGCCAGTTTCACTAAATTAGCAAGCCGATGCACCCACTAGCTTGGCAATTTAGTGAAATTGGTAACCTAACTTTCCTATTTGAAGAAATGGGGTCTCCCAGTGATTTACATCACTGAGAGACCCCATTTCTTGGACCCATTTTTTCAAACAAGCCACTACATTTCCAATTTGACTAAATTGGCAAGCTAGTGGGCCCACTAACTTTCCAATTTGGTGAAATTGGCAACCTAACTTGTCCTATTTGAAAAAAAGGGTCCAAGAAATGGGGTCTC
>CM021106.1:495868122-495898965 GCA_007115665.2 Sequoiadendron giganteum
TAAACCCTAAACCCTACATTCAACCTTGTACACTAAACCCTAAACCCTAAACCTCAATCTGAAACCCAATACCCTCAACCCTATACCCATTATTCTAGACCCTAATCCCTATACCCTATACACTTAGGCCTATACCCTCAACCTTGAACACTATCCCTCAACCCTCAAGCCTCATCTCTTTACCCTACATCCTCAACCTTATACCCTAAACCATAAACATTATCCCTCAACCTTATACTTAAACAAAAAACCCTACAATCTCAAGTCTTAACCCTATACCTTATACCCTTAACCCTACAACCTAAACCCTAATCCCTATACCCTATACACTTAACCTCATACCCTTAACCCTGAACATTATACCTCAACCCTCAACCCTTAAACTTTTACATAAATCCTAAAACCTAAACCATCAACCCTAAACCTAATATCCTCAACCCAATACCCTCAACTATATACCCAAAATCCTAAACCATAATCCATATACCCTATACACTTAACCTTATACCCTCAACCCTAAACACTATCCCTCAATCCTCAACCCTAAACCCTCAAACCTATACCTTAAACCCTAAACCCTCATTCATCATCCCTATACCATATACCCTCAACTTTATACCTAATATCCTAAACCCTACACCTTATTCCCTATACAATTAACCCTATAAACTCAACCCTATACCTTAAACACCAAACCTTACACTCTCAACCCTCATAGGGGGAGAGAGAAATAGGGGGAGGGAGGGATTGGGGAGAGAGAGAGAGTTTGGGAGGGAAAGAGGAGATAAAGATAAGTAGAGAGGGAAGGAGAGGTAGAGATACATGTGAGATAAAGAGTAGATAAGGAAGTATAGATGGATAGAGAGGTGAGATAGAGAGAAATAAAGAGAGTTTGGTAGGGAGTGATAGAGGGATAGGTGAGATAGAGAGAAGTAGAGAGAGATAGAGATAGAGGGAAGGAGGGAAGTTGTGCGAGAGAGGGGAGGAAGCGAGAGGTAAAGAGGGATATGTGAGATAAAGATAAGTAGAGAGAGAATGGTGACATATAGAGAAGGAGAGAGTTATAGAGAGGGAAAGAGAGAATTGTGAGATAGAGAGGAGAGAGTGAGAGAGAAAGAGGGTGAGGGAGGAGTGAGAGAGAGTGAGAGAGAGAGGTAGAGGGAGGGAGAGGAGAGATAGAGAGTAGATAGGGGAAAAGGTAGGGAGAGATATATCTAGTGAGAGAGAGAGGGCTAGGGGAGATAAAGATAATTAGAGAAAGACATAGAGGTAGAGAGAAGTAGAGAGATAATAAGGGAGGGAGAGAATCGATATAGAGAGGTATAGAGAGAGTGGTGGGGAGTGATGGATGGAGAGGTAGGTAGAGAGGTATTAGGGATATAGAGAGTAGAGAGGGAAGTAGAGGGAGAGGTATGGAGGGGGAGAGAGGGAGGTGAGAGAGAGAGCAATAGAGAGAGTGTGGTAGGGAGTGATGGAGGGATATGCAGCTAGAGAGGGATAGGTGAGATAGAGAGAAGTAGAGAGATAGAGATAGAGGGAAGGAGGGAGGGTGGGTGAGAGAGGGGAGGAAGGGAGAGGTGAAGAGGGATAGGTGAGATAGAGATAAGTAGAGAGAGATAGAGATAGAGGGAAGGAGGGAGGGTGGGTGAGAGAGGGGAGGAAGGGAGAGGTAAAGAGGGATAGGTGAGATAAAGATATGTAGAGAGAAAATGGTGACATATAGAGAAGTGGAGAGTTACAAAGAGGGAAAGAGAGAATGGTGAGATAAAGAGGAGAGAGTGAGAGAGAAAGAGGGTAAGGGAGGAGTGAGACAGAGTGAGAGAGAGAGGTAGAGGGAGGGAGAGGAGAGACAAAGAGTAGATAGGGGAAAAGGTAGGGAGGGAGACATCTAGTGAGAGAGAGAGAGGGATAGGGGAGATAAAGATAATTAGAGAGGGAAGGAGAGGTAGAGAGAGAGTAGAGAGGGAATGAGGGAGGGAGGGAGAGAATAAATATAGAGAGGTGTAGAGAGAATGTTAGGGAGTGATGGATGGAGAAGTAGGCAGATAAGGATTAGGGAGGTAGAGAGTAGAGAGGGAAGGAGAGGGAGAGGTATGATGAAGAGAGTGGGAGGTTAGATAGAGAGTAATGGAGAGAGAGTGGTAGGTTGTGATGGATGGAGAGCTAGGTAGAGAGGGAAAGGGGATATATATATGTAGAGAGGGAGGGAGAGAGGGAGAGAGATGTAGTGAGGGAGGGAGAGGTGAGATAGAGAGAAATAAAGAGTGTTTGAAGGAGAGGTAGGTAGAGAGAGGGAGAGAGGAGATAAAGATAAGTAGAGATGGAAGGAGAGGTAGAGAGAGAGAGGTGAGATAGAGAGAAGTAGAAAGGGAGGGAGAGAGGTGTAGAGAGAGTGGTAAGGTTTGATGGATGTAGAGGTAGGTAAAGAGAGATGGGAGATAAAGAGTAGATAGGGAAGAAGAGAGGGAGAGAGAAGTATGGAGGAAGAGAGAGGGAGGTGAGAGAGAGGTTTGCTAGAGAGAAATAGAGAGAGGGGTAGGGCATGATGGAGGGAAAGGTAGGTAGGTAGAGAGAGAGGGAGGGGAGGGAGATAGAGACAAGTAGAGAGGGAAGGTGGGAGAGAGGGAGAGATAAGTGAGGTAGAGATAATTAGAGGGAAAAGGAGAGAGAGATAGAGAGAGAGAGAGAGATTTCTTTCGATCAAGGGAGAGAGAGAGTCAGAAAAAGGGATAGAGATAGTGAGAGAGATGTCTAGAGTGTAATGGATAAAAATGAGTGAGATAGAGAGAGAAATTATACAATTTTCTAGTTACTAAAATTTGACCTCTTGATTATTGAAATTTGACTAAGTTTGAAATTTGTGAGATCTTCCAAAAACTAGAAGAGAGAGAGGGGAGAGAGGGAGGAGGGGAGAGAGAGATGGAGTGGAGAGATAAAGAGGAGAGAGAAGGAGAGAGTGAGAGAGATAAATGATAGAACTTGTTGACTACTAAAATTTGACCTCCTGATTACTGAAATTTGACATGCTGATTATTGAAATTTGACTAAGTCTAAAATTTTAAAGATTTTTCAAAAACTAGAATTTGCATTATAACTCCTAGAGATCTGAAACCACTCTCAAACATCTTGAAAGTATATACTTAAATGCTTATTTCATGTATATACTTTCCCTAAAAGATAACAAGAAAAAAAAGACAAGAAAAAGAGAAGAAAATATTTTCAATGTAGACCAAAACGCGAGTGCATTATAACGCGCTCACGTTTTGAAAATGTTTTTTTTATTTCAAAAAATGCACATTTTTGAACTCCAAATGCGTGCAATTTTTGAAATTTTAAACCATAACGCAAGCGTGTTATAACTCGCTCACGTTTTAAAACACCCATGTTAGGCTCGGTAATGACTAAGCCTAGGCTCGGTCATTACCAAGCCATAACGTGAGCGCATTTTACTATAACGTGTTCATGTTTTTGCTATTTCGGGATGAAAAAGTAAGTTGTCCACGAAATGGCTACCCATTTCCATGCACCTACCCCTATGTTGGCTAGTTTTCATAATTTTGCATATATACAAAACTAAAAAATTGATGAGAAACACAAACATTGCATTCAAGTATTCCTTGATCGTGTCACATTATGTTCTCCTATATCAACATGATACCTGAGATATTGTTTCATTTGCAGATGTTGACAAGAGATAGCCCTGGTGATGTTGGTGGCATGATGGACCATGGAGTTGATGCAGCAATAGCTAGTTCTGATCCATTGAGAGAGGTACGAAATAGATTAGTCGATTTGACATTATATTTGCTCTTTTATGGTCTATTATAGAAAGTTTTCACGATAATTTTATGTAGATTAATTTCTATCTTCATGGTTTCTATAGGTGGTTGTCACTCCAAATCATGGACATGGTGATGCCTTAAATGTGCATGATGACTATATGTATGTGGTAAGTGATTATATTTTGTTATATGTCATTCCATAACTCAATTTCTATGTTTTAACATCTTTACTTTTAATCGTATCAGCTGAAGGTCTAGAATGAAGAGAGGAGGAGTAGCGAGCGTGTTCGAAAGACAAGACAAGCAACAATCACTCCATCCAACTGAGTTTCGAAGGCAACACGGGATCTATTTCCTTCCCCTAGAGGGAAATGACTATGTATTAGTCTTGTTTGTTGTATGCCTATGTGGCATTTTGGAACATATGTTTTGTACTATTGATATATATATGTGATATTTTATGTCCAAATGGCTCCTTTGTACTAAGCCTATATGGTTTTTTTGGATATATTTATATACTTTTATCAATATATATCATTGTATAGCCTTTCGGATTTTTGATTAAAGAAACTCTTATTTGCTACTGCCATTCTTGAATGATGTTATCATGCGTATCATGTAAGTTGTATGCTTGAATGTTGTAGGCATGGATTTTTTTTACATCTAATGCTTAATTAATTATTGTCGAATGCTCAATAAGCCCCATATAAAGCATATTGTATAAATAAGCTCCATTCGTGGTGGTTTGTATCCTTTGGAATGCTTCAATTACTTGTGCCTCACTGATGCAGAGGGAAGGAGGCTCAAACCCAATCAGTTTGACAACTTGCCTTCAAGGGGCTCCTAATAAGATTAATACAACCTATTTTGAGCAATCTACACAACCTTAAAGCCCCATCAAACCAAACTCTTCATTCAACACCTTACCCAACAATCCACCCTTGTAGCACTCTGATGCAGAGCCAAGGTGGAGAAGACTCACAACAATGGAAATGTCAATTCTCAATCAAGAACTCTTCTTCATAATGATTCAGCCTAATAGGCATCAACCCACCCTCAAGGGTCTCAACTCCTCAACCTTGCAAATGAACAACAAGACTCCACCAAGGCCCTACAAAGACCATCAACATTCATAAAATGACAATTGAATCAATTGGCAACAATCCCTAAGTCAGATTCATCAAGGTTTCCAAAACTCACATTTGTGACTGGTTATTCTTGTAGTACTCAAAACTCAATTTTAGCCAAATTTCTCCCAACCTTTCCAAAAAACTAGACAATTACAAGATGGATTCAGATACCCTTTTTAGAGCTACACAACATACCAAAGAATTAGTGGTCTCTATTTGGATCGACATAGACTTTGAACACACCTACTTCAATTTTGGCTTCACAATTAGCCCTTTTTTTCCAAAGGGACCACCCTTCAAAATTTAGGTATCCATCCAAACACCTTGTAAATTCTTAGGTCATGGTGCCAAACCTCAAATTTTGTCATTAGTTTGTGTCTAAAGAGCCTCTAACTCACAAAACCCAAGAAACCCTCCTAAACCTTCACAAAATCAAGGGTTTTATAGAAACATACAACTCCATACCTCTCTCAACACTTCCAAAGCCTCAAACACCTCAAAATACTTCTGCACAGACTCATCAAGCCCTCACATAACCCTTACAAGCATTAATTCTTAAAAACCTTTCTTTGGTTCCTCACTTCCATGTTGGAAAACCCTTGTTCACTCTTAGAACAGTCACAAAAACACCACATAATTATGACTCCTTATTCCAAAATGAGTTGACACACTTATTATAACATGTTTTAAATCAATACACTAAGATATAGTGGCAAACAATAGGTGGATTGATTGTTACATCACAAATTTCCCCTCAAACCCTTGATTCAGCAAAACTGGGATAGTCACTATTTGTGTTGGTTCTCTCTACAAACAAAGAGTTAAAACACCAAATAAAAAATAATTGAATTATAAAAAATATAGACACATCCTCTAAAATTATTAGACCATGAAGAACCCGTATGTGCCCGTACAACACTCAAAAATATCAAGAAAACATTATTTTTCTAGAAAATTGCTCAAAACTGTGGTGTTTATTGTGTAAAATTGTTACAAAACTTCTTCCACTCTCTCATTCAAGCCTTGGTAAGGATTCTTAAAGAATTTTCAAACAACTTTCTTCTCCCCAATGCCCATAACCAACCTTGGGATTATTTGGTCCCTTAATTACATTTATTTGAGTTAAAGTTGCTTTGTCAACATTTTACAACTTATATGATTTCTAATTGACTTCTAAGACACAAAACACCCTTTATTTGAATTATACTTGATCTCTCAAAGCTTATTAGACAAAATAAACCTAAAGACACTTCCCTATTGATGTATTCAAATAAAACAAATTGATGATGTGGTGTAGGTGCTCTTGCACCAAACTCAAAACCCTCTCCAAGACTAATTTATCCCAACCTTTCCAAAACACCTGACCATTTAAAGGTGGATTAAGATACCATTTTCAGGGTTACACAACATATGCCAAAAACAATAGTAACTCTTTTGGACCAACATGAACTTTCAATACACCTCCCTCACTCTAGGCTACACAATTAGGCCTAATTTCCAAAGGAACCCCCTCAAAAACTCACCTCTAAACCAAGGAAACTTGAAACAGTCTTAGGGATGCTCACCAAACTTAGGATTCTCCCATTTTAAGAGCCCCAAGAAATTCTTCTATTCCTCTACTCACAAACTGTCCTAAACCTTCACAAAAACAAGGGTTTTAAAGAAACTCATAACTCCAAACCTCCCCCAATCCTTCCAAAGGTCCAAACACCCCACAATACCTTTGACCTAACTTAAAGGACACTCAGAATCCCATTCCTTTTAGTATATCTTAGATTCAGTACTTGAGTTCCTTACTTTCATGGTGGAAACACCCCTGAACAACATTAGAACTTCACACCCCACTGGGTTTATTCATTCTCTTAGGCTCCAAAGTATTCATACACCAAAATAATCATGGTATAGTCCAATCCATCAAGAAATAGGGTCAGAATAGTAGGTGGATTGGCTAATGTGTCATGGTGTTGCCCTCAAAACCCCTAACACAGAAAACAAAGCAGTAACCAAGTTTTTTGATCCCACACACACCAATCGTGGATTTAAACCTTTAGAACAAATCCAAAGAGAGTAAACACATATGCAATCAAATATCCAAAGCCTCAAGTCATGATAGACTTGTATGGGCTTATGCAAGGCAAAGAAAATTCAAAAAAACAAAGAAAACCAATGATCAATGTTTTCAAGTATATTTTGTTATTAGAAACTGAATAAAATCAACCCTCAACTCGGGGTATTATAGAAATATATCTTGATACCACCTTCCAACTACCCCTTGAGCCGATCAACCACCATAACCACCCTTTGTTAGACTTCTAAGATGACAATTTGCCAATTTTGCTCCTAATTACCATACATTCACAACTTGATTGTGCAAATACCACCTAACTGACCTATTAAGCCTTTTAAATACAATTGCAAGGTATTTACATAGCATATAGAAATATAGAGAGCAAATACAATAAATATTTTATCTAATGAATTGTAAAAAATGGATTTTTGTAGTTTACATTCATGTCATTGATTACATTGCATTGCACATCTTTCAAAGTCAAAGCATTACTTCACTTTGCATAATTAATAAGTAGATGTTGTTAGATGCCAAAAATTTAATTACAATATAGTTTGAACAAAGTCAACCTAAGCAGTTATGCAATTTATTCACATTGCATAACCAATAACTAGGAGCAGCTGCCAATTGTATTTTCTTATCATGGCATTCAATGAGACCAAAGTTCTTTGAGATATTTTTTCAAATAGTTCCCTGCCTTGTCTATGTTACCACATTTTTCATACATTTATACCAAAGCATCTTCTCAAATAGTTCATTGCCTTGTTGCTATGGCTAAAATCCTAAAACAAGTGATTTTGAACAAGCTATGGATGCTTTGAAAAATATATCAAAAGCATAATAGTAAGCAATAACATAGACAAGGCAGTGAACTATTTGAAAAAATGCATCAAAAATATTGCTTTGAAATGATAATTTTAGTTGTGCTTTCACTCTTCTTTAACATTGTATATCTACTCCTTTTTATAACAACAGATAAAAAAACATAAAAAAATTGTATAGCAAGAGATAAAAACTATCTTTTTTTAAATTGAAAGGCATTTCCATAGCATAGAGATATAGAGAGCAAATAAAATAAATAGTTTAACTAATGAAATGTAGAAAATAGATTTTTGTAGTTTTTATTCATGCATTGCACATCTTTCAAACTCAAAGCATCACTTCACATTGCATAACAAATAACTAGATGCTGATATATGACAAAATTTCAATTACAATATAGCTTTTGACAAAGTCAACCTAAGCAGTTATGCAATTACTTCACATTGCATAACTAATAACTAGGAGTAGCTGCCAATTGCTTTAGCTTGTCATGGCATTCCATGAGACCACATTTCTTTGAGGCATTTTGTCAAATAGTTCATTCGCTTGTCTATGCTACAACATTTTTCATATATGTCTACCAAAGCATTTTATCAAATAGTTCATTGCCTTCTTGCTATGGCTAAAATTCTAAAACAGATGCTTTCAAACAAGCTATGGATGCTTGGAAAAAATCTAT
This sequence comes from Sequoiadendron giganteum, assembly GCA_007115665.2. NCBI lineage: Eukaryota > Viridiplantae > Streptophyta > Pinopsida > Cupressales > Cupressaceae > Sequoiadendron > Sequoiadendron giganteum. The sequence goes on from CM021106.1 coordinate 495,876,604, forward strand.
GAAAGCATAATAGTAAGCAATAGCATAGACAAGCCATTAAAATTTTTGAAAAAATTCCTCAAAGAAAAGTGGTCTTGTGGTGATGGAATGCCATGACAAGCCATAGACAAGGCAGTGAATAGTTTGATAATATGCCTCAACTACTTGCATTTGACAACTTTTTCCTTGACTGCAAATTCGCCACCATAAGAAAAAGCTTCTAAGATAGCGAAAAAAAAAACAAGATTATTGTAGAGGGGCCCAACATGATCCCATAGGGTCAAACAAGAAGTTTCTAAGCATCATGATGTCTGAGTAATAGCATCTTGAAGTTCACAACCATTTTGCACTTTGGACCCTTAAGGGATCGATCCAGTTGAACGTATCTCGGAGTGATTCCACGTGTTTAGGTGTGAAATAGGACCATGCCTAACGTAAAAATACCTATTCAAATGTGTTGGAACAGTCTGTTTGGTCACACGAGCTGCAAAACGAAAGTTGCACCACTTTGCAACTTTCAACTACTTGCATTTGACAACTTTTTCCCCGAGTCAAAATTCACTAGCACAGGAAAATGCCTTTGAGATAGAAAAAAACAAGAGAGGTTATTTTAGATGGGCCCAACATGATCTTGTAGGATCAAACGAGAAGTTTCTAAGCATCATGGTGTCCGAGTAATAGCATGCTGAATTTAACAGGCATTTTGCACTTTGGACCCTTAAGGGATCGATCTGGTTGAATGTAGCTCAGAGCGATTCCGCGTGTTTAGGTGTGAAAGAGGACCATTCCTAGCATAAATGTACCCACCTGGATGCGTTGGAACAATCTTTTTGGTCACAGGAGCTGCAAAACTAAAGTTGCACCAGTTTGCAACTTTCAACTACTTGCATTTGACAACTTTTTCCTCGAGTGAAAATCCGCCACCATAAGAAAAATCCTCTAAGATAGAAAAAATTGAGCAAGGTTATTGTAGAGGGGCCCAACATGATCCCATAGGATCAGATGAGAAGTTTCTAAGCATCACGGTGTCTGAGTAATAGCATGCTGAAGTTTGTAGCCATTTTGCACTTTGGACCCTTAAGGGATCGATCCAGTTGAACATAGTTTGGAGCGATTCTGCATGTTTGGATGCTAAAGAGGACCGCACCTAGCATAAACGTACCCACCCATATGCGTTGCAACAATTCATTTGGTCACACGAGCTGCAGAATGAAATTTGCACCACTTTGCAACTTTCAACTACTTGCATTTGACAACTTTTTCCCCGAGTGAAAATTCACCAACACAAAAAAATGCCTTCGAGATAGAAAAAACCGAGAGATTTTATTGTATATGGGCCCAACATGATCTTGTAGGATTAGATGAGAAGTTTCTAAGCATCATGGTGTCCGAGTAATAGCATGCTAAATTTCACAACCATTTTTCACTTTGGACCCTTAAGGGATCGACCCGGTTGAACATAGCTCAGAGTGATTCCGCATGTTTAGGTGTGAAAGAGGACCATTCCTAGTGTAAAAGTACCCACCCAGACATGTTGGAACAATTTTTTTAGTCACATGAGCTACAGAACAAAAGTTGCACCACTTTGCAACTTTCAACTACTTGCATTTGACAACTCTTTCTCTGAGTGAAAATTTGCCACCATAGGAAAATTCCTCTGAGATAGAAAAAATTGAGCAAGGTTATTGTAGAGGGGCCCAACATGATCCCATAGGATAAAATGAGAAGTTTATAAGTGTCACGATGTCCGAGTAATAGCATGTTGAAGTTTGCAGCCATTTTGCACTTTGGACCCTTAAGGAATCGATCCGGTTGAACGTAGTTCAGAGCGATTCTGCGTGTTTGGGTGTAAGAGAGGACCGTTCCTAACATAAATGTACCCACCCGGATGCGTTGGAACAGTCCGTTTGGTCACACGAGCTGCAGAATGAAAGTTGCACCACTTTGCAACTTTCAACTACTTACATTTGACAACTTTTTCCCCGAGTGAAAATTCGCTAGCACAGAAAATGCCTCTAAGATAGAAAAAACCAAGAGAGGTTATTGTAGATGGGCCCAACATGATCTTGTAGGATTAGATGAGAAGTTTCTAAGAATCATGGTGTTTGAGTAATAGCATGCTGAATTTCATAGCCATTTTGCAGTTTGGACCCTTAAGGGATCGATCCGGTTGAACATAACTCAGAGCGATTCTGTCTGTTTAGGTGTGAAAGAGGACCATGCCTAGTGTAAACGTACCCACCCGAATGCATTGGAACAATTTTTTTGGTCACACGAGCTACAGAATGAAAGTTGTACTACTTTGCAACTTTCAACTACTTGCATTTGACAACTCTTTCCCCGAGTGAAAATTGACCACCACAAGAAAATGCCTCCGAGATAGCAATAACCGAGAGAGGTTATTGTAGAGGGGTCCAACATGATCTCATAGGTTTAGATAGAGATTTCTTAATCACCATGGTTTATGAGTAATACCCTGTCAAATATTGTTGCCCTTTTGCACTTTGCACCCTTAAGGGATCGAGTTGGTTGAACCATAGTAGTTGTTATGTTGAATTTCATACCCTATGGTATGTTAGAGATGACCTAGGTTGTATCAATTTCTCTGAGGCATACGCTGCCCTACCTTGTCACTTCATCAAAGGACAATAGATTTAAAGGAAGCTTATTCATTAAGACAAGCATCATGAATGTATAAACACAAGGGAACTGTGAAGGGTCATTGTACATGGGAATGTGCAAATGAAAAGGATAGATTAGAAATGAGTAGTGATCAATTGTTAAGTACAATGAGTGTATGATTATAAAGTTCTTGACAATGAAATTCACTCACCACAGTTAATGTCTTATGATTGTCAAGTCTATGTCAGTCAGTGTCTCAAGACTCCAAGAGCTATGGTTGTGTATGCAACAATAGGTCCTTATGAATGTGGAGTCTTCAAAAAATACAGTAAGTCAATGACAAATATTACAATAGTGATGGAAGAACATCTTGAAAATATTCCCATTTGTCAATACTTGTAGCAATACATGCAAGGAAATAATCCTCCCATTTCCAACACAAATCATGAAATATATTATACTTGAGAAAAAGACAAAAGGAGTTGCTGCCCAATTCCGTTTTTCCATAACACCTCAGCTAGCCCAACTATTTTTATTTCAAAATGGTTCAAAACATGCACATCCCCTGCTCCCTATGAAACACATGGGTAGTAGCCTCTCTTTGGTTGTGTAGTATCATAGGAATTTGGTCCACAAAAAAACTACAAAAGCCTTTGAATCTTAGACATAGACTCACATAAAAATCATTAAAAGAGAAATAACTAAATAATGTTAGTCATACAATTGATGAGACCTACTGTCACCTTCATGCATGCTAGATAAGGAGGTCAATTGAAGGTCCTACAATGGTGATGTTCCCCTTCGCTACTTTATCATCTCTCGATGACCCTACATATAAATTTCAAATATATCACTGAGAGGCTTAACATAAAAAGTGTAGCATATAAGAATCCGATAAATCTAGGAGATGGAAAAGAAAGAGAAGATTGACAACCAGAAAATGCACAAGTAACCGATGTTTCTCATACCACTGAACACTTGCACAAAATTTGATATTACCTACAGTCACAATCAGAAAAGGATCAATGACAGTCATAAATGCATATGACATCAAACAGTAATCATGAAAAATCCTTATTGCAAGGTGTTGGTCCAAAAGAGTGATCAATAAAATAGCTTCACAAATTCAATGTGCATACTTACAAATCAATCCAGGGAGCCATTTGGGTCTGCTCTAGTCTTTATTGTGTCAAGTATTCCCTTGTGGTCATACTCACACACTTTCCACAAGTTCTTGTTCGTAGGTCTACCCTTATATTTGATCAAATGAACATTGGTGGCGACGACAAGGTTCGAATAGTGAAGAATTTTCTGATGCGTGTTGAAGTCCTCAAACAACCAAACTGCAACATTCTTAACTAGATACCTTCAAAGCCATGTTCCAATAACAACCACCAAACCTATAGGATATTCTATATTTTCTTCGTCTATAACTGGGGACTCCAATTTATTTTTGGCCTCGATACAATGAAACATGTAATAATTTGTACCCTCTTCATTTTCTTCATCTACAATCACTGTATAAACGTGCCCTGCATTGATATGTTCATCTTGTTAGATTTATTTACCGAGCAACATAATAAAACTTGTAAGTAAGATATATTACGTGGTTCTAGTAGGTCCGATACATGATCAAAGTGAATGGATGATTGCATCTCCATGATTTGTAGAGCCGTCGAGAGCTGATAAGTGTCAAGTGGGGTTAGACTTCTTACAAACCATTCATCAACCCACTCTGTTGACTCAAAATCATTCCATGATTGAAGTGTACATGCATAAAAAAAGCATGCCATCTTCGTTGTATGGATAGTCCATGTACCTGCATTGGAGCTTCTAAAAGAGTGTAGCTCTCTTGATCCTATTAGTGTACAACAAACCTCATATTTTGCAATGTTAGTATCATCTACTAAATGAAAAAATATATGAACTAAAGAATTACCTTCACTACCTGGACCCATTGAATCATTGCACCACTTGACAATTGATCTTGCATCTATCAACTTTACACTGTTTGTGTACTTTAACTCTTCTTGTGCTAGGGCTCTTTTGATACATGCACCTACTCCATCATGCTCCCCCTTTCCATGCCCAACCTCTGAGAAGTTCCACATATGTTGAACACCACTAATCCTATACATCCTACTCAACTAGTAAAAAATTATGGCATTCTTGAATTGTGATGTACAATTATCTGACCATATGATATGCTGACTAAATGATATTCCCCTGCTAGCTAGATCAGCATACAACATATGAAAGCAACCTTGAACAAACTCTGTAGAATGTGTGCAATCATCACTGATGTAAAAGTGATACTCCCTCAATACTTTCCTATTTTCCTTTGTACTATCATGTGCATGAACAAATGCTATATGTACAAATATAGCAACCTACACAGAGTTGTAGTACTGTGATTGCACCTCGTTATGTGGTTGTAGTGTGTAGTTCTCAGCGAAGTCGACAACTGAAATGATATGACGAAGTGGAAATGTGTCCTCACATAACTTGAACTGTGAGTCCAACCATTGTGCTATGTGTGTATGCATTGCATAATCATAAACCACCCAATCATGAAAACTACCCATAAAATGATACACTAGAATCTTATCACTGACCAATTCACACTTCTTTGCTTCTTTCCCATCTTTTAGACTGTATGCCACTTCGTATATTTGCCAAATTCCACAATTTTGTCTCCAATTGTGTGTGTACTAGCCATGTGTTGGAAAATTGGCAAATGTTGCATGCCACCACAATGATCACATGTGCCATCCAAACATGTTTTTTTGTAAAAAAATTGACCATCCTCTCTTTCACAAAAAATGGAAGACAAAAATTTCCTTGATGATTTAGGTGGAGGCATTATGTTACATTCCTGCAAAACATTATCAGTATGCATATCTACACATATACATTGATAAACATCATAATGGTTAGAAAACTCAATATGAACCTTACAAAAACAAGTAGTGCGTGTTTGATTTATTTTGACATAAAAAGGCTTTAGCATTTCAAAATACCTTTGACATATTTTAATTTCAAGAAACTTTTGTACAAAATTAGCAAAAAATTGGGTTTGACTAGTATCTAAATAATGCATTGGATGTGGCTCACGGTTTATACTACCAATTCTCCTTTTGACAAAATCTCTTTGATTAAGAGAGGTCCTTGTGTTATCCTTCCAATAATTCACAATTAAAAATCTCAAGCCTTGAGCAATTCTTGTGTCTTTCTGTGGCACTCTACTCGAAAATGCCCATAACTCATTGCTATTTGGATCCTCCACTCTTTCACGCCTTCCTTTTGCTCTCATTAGAGATGATCTAATTATTTTCAAAGAATTACTTGCCTTTGTAAGGTTCACCTTGTTCCTTGTTTGACTTCTTAACAGTGTTGTTGTCATCACATGTCATGTGGCACAACTATCCTTCGTGCGTGAGGTGGAACCCAGGCTCTCGTATGAACTCATCAAGTTATTTACAACAGAATTTTCACTTGAGTCATTCAAAACTCTTAGCCCAAGAGCCTTCATGGTGGGCCTAAATTTGAGTTACCTCATTTCAACAAATAGTTGGCATCTTCCACCCTCACTTAGCTTCACAAAAAAAAACTCGATATCCTTTCTGCATATCTTTGACATGTACATTTTGGAATATTATTAGGCATCCATTTCAAAACATTGGAATCAATATCAATCAAAAATGTAGGTTTTCTATGCAAAAATCTAGGAGGAGTTCTCAAATGTAAATTTGTGTCAATATTGGGAAGTTCAACAACATCGGGGATAGATCGTGTACCTTCAATTGGAGGTGCAATTGATGACATACCTTGAGATTGACATGTAAATGATGTTGTACCTCCAACTTGAGATGTCATTTATGGAGTTCCTTCAAATAGAGATGTTTTTACAGATGTACTTTCAAAACACAATGTTTTTGATGGTGTGTCTTCAATTGGAAATGTGATTTCTGATGTACCTGGAAAACCACATGTTGTTGTCAATGTGTCTTCAATTGGAGATGTGCATTGAGATTCACCTATGTTTGATGATGTGCCCCCAAATTCTATATCCATTCCTGTCCTTCCATGAACTTTCCTCATTCGTGCCCTTTGTTTTGCCAATTTGACATCTCTCTTAGATTGCGCGGGAATTTGTGGCTATATGGGCTGCAATTCCTTTGCTTCACAAGCTACATTTTTTGATTCTCTTCTCCTTGCATTTTTAACTGCATGTTCTTCTAGTTTTAGAGGCTTCGGTCATTTCCTCGGCATGACCTTGAATGCTACATGTCCACAAACACACATAGAAAAAATTTAAGTAATGCATTTTACAAAAAACTTGATGCAGAGAGGGGTGGAAACCATTCAATACAACAAATCAATGAGAATCACAAACCTAGGGTATAAATTGTTGCCACCTAAATGAAGCCTAGAGACCCTTGTGTTTATTTTTCTCAAAACCAAATTTTTGATTGTCAACAAAGTCATGAAGAATATGGATTCAAAGAAGGGTTTGTGATGCTATATCTTATCATTATTCACTATTTATTTGGCAATGAGTTTTTCCAAATTAGATGAAATAAATTTTTTCCAAATTAGTTGGAAAAAGAATGAAATACAGTGAATTCCACTAGCCATGCTGGAAATGGACTACTATAAGCAATGCAAAATAGAATTCATAAGTAAATTTATGTTAAGTAAATGTCATGTTTTTTATTTTTTTTGTTCTTCAAACTCATAAAAATTGAACTTTTTTATGCAAATCTAAAAATTGAACTTTTTTATGCAAATCCCATCTAATTCAATGTTGAATTCTAAGTCCAATTGTTATGATTAATAAAATCATTAAGGAAATTTAGTTTATATTGTCAAAAACAAACAAATATACTAAATATAAACATTTCAATTTACCAAAATGAATATATTACCTCAGATAATGTAAAATGATGTAGAAACTTCAAAATATCTTCTTCTACATTGTCTACCATGCAAATTGGTGGTAAAAAGGTGATGGATCAAGCATAGATTGGTACAATATGAAGTCAACTGCAGAAAAAAGGCATTTTTTACTCAAATAAAGCGCTGAACTAGACAAACACAGGAGAATGTGGGCCTGAATCATGAGGTCAACCCTTATTTTAACCATTTCAAGGTAAAACCCATTTGGCACTCGCCAAATATGTTCCTTTGAAAAGGAGAGACTTCAGAGAGAGGGAGAGACACAAAGTGGGAGAGAGATAGAGGGAGTGAGAGAGAGAGGGAGTGGGAGAGAGAGAGAGGGAGGGAAAGGGTGTCGGAGGGAGAAACCTAAGAGAGAGAGGCTGGGAGGGAGACACCTGAGAGAAGGAGAGGAGTCAAAGGGTGATCCCACAATAGTGGTTTACAATTTTTGGGCAAACTGGACAATACAATTATTATTTTTAACTAAATCTTCACTTTCGGGCTCTTGTAGCGGCTAAACTGTGAGGAATTTGAAAATGATGCAAACTAGAGTCTCATCACACTTTGTATGTAGATTTTAAAAATATTTTTTTGAAAATTTTTGGAATCAGATTGCACTTTTTTTTCCATCTCCCACGAAAACTAGTTTTTTCAGAAATCAACATTTTTAAAAAGTGACGCTCACCGTATACAACATAACTTTTTTTGTATGAAGGATAAAATTCTAATTTTTTCAAATTTAGATTTGTAACTATGATATCTAGCACTTGCATTTGGTCTCATAATTTTTTATTTAATATTTTTTCCTTAATCAAGTTTCAAAGTCAAACCAATTGCAATTCAGACATATGTGGACTATATAGAACATAACTTTTTCTGTATGAATCAAAATTCAATTTTATTTTTTTTAATGGATCAAGGACATCAATACCTAGCCTCAATGTATTTTAAAATTTTTATTTTGATAATCTATTATTTTTCCACATGTGCAGACTAGAGATTTTGATTTTCAGTGAAAAACCTATGTTTAATAAAACTAAAAAATAAAATACATAATAAGAGAAAATCATATTAAAACTATATTCGATAGATAGTGAGGACTATCATTATCTAGCTGGGTTTTTGAAGTTTTCTGCATTTTCAAATTCAAATTGAGCTTCGAATGACAATTTTTTACCAAAAAAAACTATTTTTTGAGAAGCTAGGGTAAAAGGGGGGTTCGACTGAACATAGGTTCGACCGAAGCTCTTAAAGGGGTTCGACCGAACCTAGACAATTAAAAATAGTGAAAAAAATTCATGGGGTCCAGGAAAATGACGGGTTTTTAAAAAAAAAAATCCCTATTAAGGGGGTTCGACCGAACCCCAGTTTACTCGAACCCCTTTATTTTAATATTTCCACTCACATGAAAAAGGGGTTCGAACGAACAATTTGGATCGGCCGAACCCCTTCACTTTGTGCAAAGGGAAAAAATGAATTTTCCCTTCCTCCACAAAAGTGTTCACCACTTATGTGGGTTCACCCCCAAGTGGGAGAGAGGGAGTGAGAAGGAGAAACCTAAGAAAGTAGGGTGGGAGGTAAGTGAGGCCTGACATAGAGGGATTGTGAGATAAGTGAGGCTTAATCCCTCAACCCTCAACCCTTAACACTTAAACCCTAATCCATAGAGATAGAGAGAGAGAGGGAGGGAGAGGGGGTGGGAGAGAGACACCCAAGAGAGAAGGAGAGGGAGACAAAGTGGGAGAGAGGGGGTGGGAAGGAGATACCTAAGAGAGTAGGAGAGAGAGGGAGTGAGAGATAGAGAGATGGGAGAGATATAAGGAGTGAGAGAGAGAGACTTGAGAGATAGAGAGGGGGTGGGAGGGAGAGGGAGTACTCAAGATAGAGGGATTCGAGAGAGATGAAGGGGGTAGGGGGAGATACATGAGATAGAGGGGGAGAGAGAGAGAGTGGGAGGGAGATATCTGAGAGAGGGAGAAAGATAGAGTGGGAGAGAGTGAGAGAGAGGGAGTGGGAGAGGGAATGGGAGAGAGATAGAGGGATTGAGTGAGTGACATACCTAATAGAGGGATTAGGGTAGAGAGCTTAATTGGGTTTAAGGGTTTAAGTTTCGAGGGTAGAGGGTAGAGGGTTTAAGGGTTTAGGATTTAAGGGTTGAGGGTTTAGGGTTGAGTGTTTAAGGTTTTAAGGGTTGAGGGTATATGGTTGAGGTATTAGGGAAGAGAAGGTGGGATGTATGGAGGGAAGGGATAACTTTAGTGGTGAATTTTCGCCAATTGGTGAATTATTGAAATCGGGACCTCCAAAAATGGTGAATAGTACAAGCTAAGAACGATGCTGAATCGCTAGGTTTTTACGACAAAAAATATTCGTCTCGATTAATTCGCCTATGTATTATATTTTAAATGACTCGTCATTGAAATTGATTCGCCAGCAATTTATACTATAATCACAAATATCGATTATATTTTCTAGTAATATTATACTCCTACCATTGATTTTAGGGAAATATTGCCACAATAATAAATGACCATTTAATTTTACAGATATTTTAGCCTTGAATATGGCTTTTAATTATTGCCATAAAATCACCGCTTAACTTTTTAATCCAATGGCTAGAGGTTGATTCCATGGCCTAATACACACATGCCTTTTAAAAGGCTTGTTGAGGCCTGAAATTTGTTTTGGGCCACACGATTAAATCTAATCGTGTGGCCCAAAACAAATTTCGGGCCTCAACAAGCCTTTTAAAAGGCATGTGTGTATTAGGCCGTGGAATCAACCTACAACCATTGGATTAAACACGTAAATTGCTAATCGATGGTAATATTTAAGCTTTTCATTTATTCTTAATTTTAAAGTGAGATTTAAAAAAAACACTTAATCTGTGTGTTCTCCAATGCACTTTTGATAGTGAATTTATGCTTGGTGGCAAGGGGCTCTGCCCCTCGACCCTGCCTGTCTCGCGACAGGAGTGCGCCTGGACCACTATCCCCAGACCCCGTGAGGGGGCATTGCCCCCTCGACCCCCACAAGGGGCTTTGCCCCCTTGACCCCCACAAGGGGTGCTGCCCCTTGACCCCGCTGGTGGCTACTGCCCCCAAGCCCCTACTTCAATATTACAAAAAAGAAAAAAATATGGGGGAACTGTGCTGATCAACTATGCAAATTTTTAAAGGAGAGATTCGCCATTTTAATGAATAGTTTTAGTGATTATTCACTAGGATTCGCCAATGTGATTATTTTTTTTTACCAATTATCCATTAAGATTCGCTAGGATTTTACAAATTTTTGAATAATGTGCATAAGATTCACCAAGGAAAATTAATATATTTTTCAAATAAAAGGAAAGATTCGCCAGGATTTTACACCTTTGTTGAGGGGGGGGTTTCTTAAAGTTATCCTTGATGGAGGGAGAAGTGAGATAGAGATAACGAGAAAAGAGGATGGAGGGACAAAGATAGATGAGGGTTGAGGATCCAATGTATAGAGTAGATGGTTGAGAATTGAAGGTATAGGGTTGAGGACCTATAGGGTTGATGGTTTAGGGTATTGGTTTGAGGGTATAGGTTTTAAGGGAGATGGGAGAGAGATAGAGAGAAGGAGAGAAGAGGAGAGAGGGATAGAGATATATGAAGGTTGTGGATCTAATGTATAGGATAGAGGGTTGAGAATTGAGGGTATAGGATTCATGGTTTAGGGTATTGGGTTGAGGGTATAGGGTAGAGGGTAGAGGGTAGAGGGTTGAGGGTAGAGGGTAGAAGGTTTAAGGGTTCAGTGTTGAGGGTAGAGGGTAGATGGTTAGGGTATAGGTTTAAGGGTATATGGTTGAAGGATTAGCATTGAAGGTCTAATGTATAAGGTAGATGGTATAATGGTTTAGGGTTTAGGGTTTAAGGGCTGAGGATTAAGGGATTAAGGGTTGAGGGTTGAGGATTGAGGGTTAAGGGTTTAATGGTTTAGGGTTGAAGGGTTGAGGGTCAAGAGTTTAAGGATGAGTATAAATGGTTGAGGGTATAGGGTTGATGGATTAGGGTTCAAGGTCCAACATATAGGGTACAAGGTATAGGGGTTGAGGTTTTAGGGTTAAGGGTTTAGGATTGAAGGTAGAGGGTTGAGGGATGAGGGTTTAACGATTAAGGGTTAAGGGTTAAGGGTTAAGGGTTAAGGGTTGAGGGATTAGGGCAGAGAGTTTAATTGGGTTCAAGGGTTCATGGGTTGAGGGATTATGGTTGAGGATATTGGGTTGAGGGTAGAGGGTAGAGGGTAGAGAGTAGAGGGTAGAGGGTAGAGGGTAGAGGGTAGAGGGTTTAGAGGTTTAGGATTTAAAGGTTGAGGGTTTAGGGTTTAGGGTATAGGGTTGAGTGTTTAGGGTCTTAAGGGTTGAGGGATTAGGGAAGAAAAGGTGGGATGGAGGGAGGGAGAGATGGAGGGAGAGTCTTGAGAGAGAGAGGGATGAAGTAGGAGAGAGATAGAGTTTAGATGGTTAAGGGTAGAGGGTGGAGGGTTTAAGGGTTTAGGGTTTTGGGGAGAGGGGAGAGAGATAGAGGGAGTGAGTGAGTGAGTGAGTGAGAGAAGGTGGGATGGAGGGAGGGAGAGATGGAGGGAGTCTTGAGAGAGAGAGGGATGATGTAGGAGAGAGATAGAGGTTAGATGGTTAAGGGTAGAGGGTAGAGGGTTTAAGGGTTTAGGGTTTAAGGGTTAAGGTTTTAGGGTTTATGGGAGAGGGGAGAGAGATAGAGGGAGTGGCTGAGTGACTGAGAGAGGGAGAGGGGGTAGGAGGGAGAGTCTTGAGAGAGAGAGAGAGGGAGGGAGTGGGAGAGAGATAGAGGGTAGAGGGTTAAGGGTAGATGGTTAACGGTTGAGGGTAGAGAGTTTAAGGGTTTAAGGGTTAAGGGTAGAGGGATAAGGGTAGAGGGGAGAGACATAGAAGGAGTGAGTGAGTGAGTGAGAGAGACTTGAGAGAGGGAGAGGGGGTAGCAGGGAGAAAATTGAGAGAGAGAGAGAGGGAGAGGGAGTGGGAGAGAGATTAAGAGTAGAGGGTAGAGGGTTTTAAGTGTTTAGGGTTTAGGGTTAAGGGTAGAGAGAGAGAGGTAGAGAGGGAAAGAAGGTAGAGATATTGAGAGAGAGGAGGAAAGGAGGGAGAGTGAAATAGGTATAGATTGAAAAATAGGTAGACCCTTAAACCCTAATCCCCTAACCCCATACCTCTTAATCCCTCAACCCCTCAACCCCTCAACCCTAAAAAACCCTTAACTCCCTCAACCCCATACCCTTAATCCCTCAACTCCCTCAACCCTTCAACCCTAATCCCTAGACCCCCATACCCTCTTAATCCCTCAACCCGTCAACCCTAATCCCTCGACCCCTATACCCTCTTAATCCCTCAACCCCCATACCCTCAACCCTTAAACCCTAATCCCTCAACCCAATACCCTCTTAATCCCTCAAACCTCAACCCTTCAACCCTAATCCCTCGACCCCCATACCCTCTTAATCCCTCAACCCTTCAACCCTAATCCCTCGACCCCTATACCCTCTTAATCCCTCAACCCCCATACCCTCAACCATTAAACCCTAATCCCTCAACCCCATACCCTCTTAATCCATCAACCATAAACCCTTCAACCCTAATCCCTCGACCCCTATACCATCTTAATCCCTCAGATTTTTAGGTTGCCATAAGGAGTATTCAAATTTTCAGGTCCTAGTGCAGTTGTAGGCACATTCAACAACATATGATAGTGAGCATGCCTATGAATGTTTTGTTGAATTTGGGTACACTTTGTATGCTGAAGATGACAAAGATTTTTCATATGATAGTAAGAATAATGAAATGTAGAATGATGAGATGAATATGAATCAGATTGAATACAATGATTTCCTGAAGGTTTTCAATGACAATGCATATTGCAGGGTAGGTGGAATGGATAGTTTCAAAAGAAATCTGATGAGCTCTATTCAGAACACAGTTTATGACAGAGGAAACTGCAGGTTTTTCTTTTTGAGGTGGCTTGGGGCCATCCCTAATGGTTTAATTTTGTAAACCAAGGCAGGTACAAAGGATTAAGGATTTCCATTCCATGGAAAATTCTTAGCAATGCCTCTTTAAAAAATTATCTTCCATGCACAGTAGTTTAGGGTTTTCCACTTCTCCATTTGCTCCATTTTCATATTATTCATCTATTAATCCCCTTCATCTATCATCACCTTCATTTTTCATGGCTTTGCTTGGTCTGCTCTACCAAATATACTCTGGATTCTTGTAGTGGTTTGCAAAATCACTCATCCCCAATAGTAGCCATTGTTAGAACCCAAAATTTCCATAAAAATTCCTAGGGTTTTCCTATTATTTTTCATAAATTTCCATAAAAACCCTAAGGTATTTTATTTGTTCATGCCTTATATTTTCACTATCTTTCCCATAAAAGTCATTATCCCCCCTCACATATTCCACCTATTTAATTCCATTATATTTCTTTACCTTTCAAAAAAAAAAACACCGCTTTTTATAAAGCTAAAATACCTTACTCTGTTGCTTTAATATTTACTTTTTATGTCTTAACGCTTTACCGCAGCCTCCCATCAGGGGGCTCATGGTATGGCAGTAGCGGTTCGAGAGAAGGCATAAAGTGCTTATTGCCACATCGCACGCGGTCAAAACATTGACCGCGGTATCGCGGTGGGTGATAAGTGACAGTGGAGGTAGCAGTCAGAAGATCCACTGTGGTACTGTGGCGGTTAAAACAGTGACCGTGGTGACTGCGGTAACAGTCAGGGAGTGAACGGGTAGTGGTCGACGAGCAGTCACACAACTGTGGATGGTCACTAAGGAGTCCGCAGTCGTGCGATAGGAACAAATGCAACCGGTGATGGAGACTTGAACAGTGGAGACAGAGGTGGTAATTTAACAGTGAAGTGGTTATCGTGATACCGCAGCTAGCTTGAGGGATGACCGCGGTAGAGCAGTAACAGTCGGGAGAAGACCTTGACGGTTAAGACCACCATACCGCTGTGTTGAAAGATAACGATTGTGGTATAGCGGTAAACACAATAAAGGCCACATGGAAATAAAATATAAGCAGCGGATAAAGTGAAATAAAGGCGGGAAAGGATATAAAATAGAAAAATCAAAAGCACGACTAGAGTTAAACTAGCAATCGCACCTTGGTGTGCAATGGGTATGCCGAAGAGGTATGGAAAGTTAATTAGGGGGAAAATGTTTTAAATTTTTTTGCATGCATTTGTGCAATACATAAGATCAAATTGGTTGGTCATTTAAGAAATGATTTTGTTGATATATTATTATTGATATATTTATTACTATTTTTATAATATTATATTATTACTATTAATTCAATTTTTATTATATATTTTATTTTTATTTTTATACATTTACTATTATATTATTATTATTTTATTAGTATATCAAGTTTGCATTATGTTACATTATTATTATATTAATAAATGATTGGATTAGGTATTATATATTGTTAGTATTATATTATTATTGTTATATATTTTTATAATATAATAATATTTTTATATTATGGTTTTTTTGTTATATATTTACTATTATAGTGCTATATTTTTATTAATACATTACTATTAATATTTAAATTATTATATTATTCATAATATTGTATTATTACTTTGATATTACTATTATATTATTCTATTATTATAATATTCTATTATTCTTATTATATGATTTTTGAAATATTATACTTAGTAAATTATATTTATCCTTAATATTATATTATTAATAAAATATGATTAATTGTATTATTAAATTACTAAATTATTTTTTTATTATTATACTAATGTTATTATGTTATATTATATCAATTTTATTGTATATTTATTATTATTATATTATGTATATTATATTATTATTATATTATATTATATTATATTTTTATTATATTATACTATATTATATTATATTATTATTATATTATAAATACTATTGATGAATTTTTAGGAAAAGTGGAAATTAACTATTATTTTACCTTTTTTTAAGAAATTAAGCTAAAAATAATGGCATACACATAGGTGCACCCTCAACCCTTAACCCTCAACCCCTATACCATGTCAACCCTTAAACCTTAATCCCTCAACCCTCAACCCTTAACCCTTAATCCCTAAACCCTCTACTTGAGAGAGAGAGGGAGAGGTGGTTGGAGGGACACACTTGAGAGAGAGGCATAGGGAGAGGGAGAGGGAGAGAGAGTGAGAGAGGGAGGGATTCACTATGAGAGGGAGAGGGTATAGGAGGAGGAGACTTGACAAAGAGAGAGAGGAAGATGGGGTAGAATAGAGATACTTGAGAGAGAGAAAGAGGGAGATAGGGTGGGAATGAGAGACATTAGAGAGAGGGAGAGAGAAAAAGTGGGAGAGAGATAGAGGGAGTGAGAGAGAGACAGAGGGAGAGGGGGTGGGAGGGAGAAACCTAAGAGAGAGGGAGAGGGAGAGGGAGAGAGGTTGGGAGGGAGACACCCGAGAGAGAGGAGAGAGAAAAAGTGGGAGATAGGGGGTGGGAAGGAGATACCTAAGAGAGTAGGAGAGAGAGGGAGGAGAGATAGAGGGATGGGAGAGATACAAGGAGTGAGAGATATAGGAGTGAGTGAGTGAGAGACCCGAGAGAGGGAGATGGGGTAGGAGGGAGGGAGGGAGTGAGAGAGAGATAAACGGTAGAGGGTTTAAGGGTTTAGAGTTTAAGGGTTAAGGGTTTAGGGTTAAGGGTAGAGGGGAGAGAGATAGAGAGAGTGAGTGAGAGAGAGATACCTGAGAGAGGGATGGGATAGGAGGGAGAGTCTTGAGAGAGAAAGGGAGCGAATTCAGAGAGAGGGAGAGACACAAAGTGGGAGAGAGATAGAGGGAGTGAGAGAGAGGGAGTGGGAGAGAGAGAGAGGGGGAGGGAGAGGGTGTGGGAGGGAGAAACCTAAGAGAGAGAGGCTGGGAGGGAGACACATGAGAGAAGGAGAGGGACTCAAAGTGGGAGAGAGGGGGTGGGAAGGAGAGACCTAAGAAAGTAGGGTGGGAGGTAAGTGAGGTCTGACAAAGACGGATTGTGAGATAAGTGAGGCCTAATCCCTCAACCCCTATATCCTCTTAATACCTCAACCCTCAACCCTCAACCCTCAACCCTTAAACCCTAATCCATCAACCCCCATACCCTCTTAATCCCTCAACCCTCAACCTTTAAACCCTAATCCCTACTCCCTCAACCCCCATACCCTCCTAATCCCTCAACCCTCAACCCTCAACCCTCAAACCCTAATCCATCAACCCTCAACCCCTCTATAATCTTTATCCATCAACCCTTAACCCTCAACCCTCAACCCTTAAACCCTAATCCCTCAACCCCTTTACCCTCTTAATACCTCAACCCTCAACCCTTAAACCCTAATCCCTCAAGCCCTATACCCTCTTAATCCCTCAACCCTCAAACCTTAACCCTTAAACCCTAATCCCTCAACCCCCATACCCTCTTAATCCCTCAACCGTTAACCGTTAAACCCTAGTCCCTCAATCCCTATACCCTCTTAATCCCTCAACCCTCAACCCTTAACCCCTAATCCCTCAAGCCCTATACTCTCTTAATCCCTCGACCCTCAACCCTCAACCCTTAAACCCTAATCCCTCAACCCCTATACCCTCTTAATCCCTCAACCCTCAACCCTTAATCCTTAAACCCTAATCCCTCAACCCTCAACCCTCAATCCTTAAATCATAATCCCTCAACCCCTATACCCTCTTAATCCCTCAACCCTCAACCGTTAACCCTTAAACCCTAATCCATCAACCCCCATACCCTCTTAATCCCTCAACCCTTAAACCCTAATCCCTTAACCCCCATACCCTCTTAATCCCTCAACCTTCAACCCTTAACCCTTATACCTTAATCCCTCAACCCCCATACCCTCTTAATCCCTCAACCCTCAACCCTTAACCCTTAATCCCTAAACCCTCTACTTGAGAGAGAGAGGGAGAGGTTGTGGGAGGGACATGCTTGAGAGAGAGGTATAGGGAAAGGGAGAGAGAGTGAGAGAGGGAGGGAGTCACTGTGAGAGGGAGAGGGTATAGGAGGGGGAGACTTGACAAAGAGAGAGAGGAAGATGGGGTAGGACGAAGATAATTGAGAGAGAGAAAGAGGGAGATAGGGTGGGAAGGAGAAGGAGAGACATTAGAGACTTGAGAGAGAGAGGGAAAGGGAGTTGGAGAGAGTTAGAGGGTAGAGTTTTTAAGGGTTAAGGGTTAAGGGTATAGTGGAGAGAGAGAGAGAGAGAGAGAGAGAGAGAGAGAGAGAGAGAGAGAGAGAGAGAGAGATTGAGTGAGTGAGAGACCTAAGATTCCCTCTCTAGTTCTCTCTATCTCACTTCTCTCTCCTTCCCTCCTCCCTCTCTAATTTTCTCTATATCCCCCTCTCTCTCCTTCCCTTTATACTTCTCTCTATCTCACCTCTCTTTCTCCCCCTCTCTCTCTCCCTCTCTCTTCCTTTCACCCACATTTTCTCTCTACTTCTCGCTATCTAACCTATCTCTCTATACATCTTTCTCTCTCCCCCTCCTTCCCTCTCAATCTCTCCACATTCCTCCTTATCTCTCTACTTTTCAGCTCCATCACACATCTCTCCACCTAGACCTCTCTCTATTTTTGTCTCACCTCTCTCTCCATCCCTACCTCTCCCTATATCTCTCCTTTCATATCTACTTCTCTCTACCTAGTTGTCCCTCTAGATACCTATTTCTCTCTCCCTCCTTTCCTCCTCTCTCTCAATATCTCCACCTTCTTTCCCTCTCTAATTCTCTCTCTATCACCTCTCTCTATCTCTCTCCTCCCTCTCTACTCTCTCTATCTCTCCCTCCCTCCCCCTCTTTCTATCTCTCCTCTCTCCCTCCCCCTCTTTCTATCTCTCTTTACCTTCTCTCTACCTATATCTCTCTCCTTCCATCTATCTCAACTATCCATCTTTACCTATCCCTCCCTCCTCTCTCTCTTCCACCAAAATTTATTCTACATCTCTCTATCTAGCCTACCCCTATATACCTCTTTTTCTCTCCCTCTCTCTTTCCCTCTCTCAATCTATCTACCTTCCTCATTACGCCTCTACTTATCTCTATCACCTCTCTCTAGCTCTCTCCCCTCTACCATTAACCCTTAAAACCCTCTACCCTCTATCTCTCTCCCACTCCCGCTCTCTATTTCTCTCTCTCTCTATCTCATGTCTCTCCCTCCTACCTGCTCTCCCTATCTCAAGTCTCTCTCTCTCACACTCACTCACTCCTATATCTCTCTACTCTACCCTTATCCCTCTACCCTTAACCTTTAAACCCTTAAACCCTCTACCCTCTATCTCTCTCTTGCTCACACCCTCTCTCTCTCAACACTCTCCTTCCTATCCCCTCTCCCTCTCTTAGGTCTCTCTCTCTCTCACTCACTCCATCTATCTCTCTCCCCTCTCCCCTTAACCCTTAATCCTTTATCCTTAACCCTTAAAACCTAAACCATTAAACCCTTTTAACATCTACCCTTAATCGTAAACCGTAAACCCTTAACCCTTAAATCCTAAACCCTCTACCCTATACCCTTAACCCTCCCTCCCTCTATCTCTCTCTCTAGTTTAAAAAATTCATTAAAAAACCCTAATGTTTTCCCATTTAAATTTTAATTTTTTCCATCAAAATATTAAATTTGTATTCATTTATACCCTATACTTTCCTTTACTGCCATTCAATAAGACTAAAAAATGACTTATATCCTATACCGTTGCCCTAAACCCTTTAAATTTTTCTCCCTACCACTTTATCGTGAATAGCCTTCAAATAGTCTGCGGTTGTGCGGTAGAGGGTCAACCTCGTGGTCATCAAACAACCACCACTATACTGCACGCAGTAAAATTTATACTCGCAATAACACAGTAAACAAGGAAGCAACCGGTGATAGTGAGGGTAGTGGCTAACAATCAAGCACAAAATTTTTACCATGCCACCGCATGTGGTCTAAACATAAATGGCGGTGGCACAGTGATGGTGAGTCATCGGCGAGGCAGCAGTCAGTGAAGATCCATCATGGTACCACTGGCGGTCAAGCCGGTGACCGCGGTGATTGCGGTGGAAGTTGAGATAGTGAACGGTTAGTGGGATGGCAGTGGCAATGTAGTAGTCGGTAAGCAGTTACCGCTATACTGCAACCTGTGAAAATGGTAACCGTGGTAGCATGGTAAGGTGATAAACGACACCGAAGCAGTCAAGGTCAAGGTACCGTGTTACCGTAGGGAGACATAAGTTTGACCGCAGTAATGCGGTAGAAATAAAAAGGAATTTGCAATGACATACAAAGTTTATCATGTTACCGTGGGTATAGATTTTACTACGTGCAGTATAGCGGTGGTTGTTTGATGACCGCCAGGTTGACCCTCTACCGCACAACCGCGAACTGTTTGAAGGCTATCTGCGGTAAAGTGGTAGGGATAAAAATTTAAAGGGTTTAGGGCAGCGATAGAGGATATAAGTCATTTTTTAACCTTTTTGAATGACAGTAAAGGAAAGTATAGGGTATAAATGAATAAAAATTTAATATTTTGATGGAAAATATTAAATTTAAACGAGAAAACCTTAGGGTTTTTTAATGAATTTTTTGAACTAGAGAGAGAGATAGAGGGAGGGAGGGTTAAAGGTATAGGGTAGAAGGTTTAGGGTTTAAGGGTTAAGAGTTTAGGGTTTAGGGTTAAGGGTAGAGGATAAAAGGGTTTAATGGTTTAGGTTTTAAGGGTTAAGGATAAAGGATTAAGGGTTAAGGCTAGAGGGGAGAGAGAGAGACCTAAGCGAGGGAGAGGGGATAGGAGGGAGAGTCTTGATAGAGAGAGGGAGCAAGCAAGAAAGAGATAGAGGGTAGAGGGCTAAGGGTAGAGTGGAGATATATAGGAGTGAGTGAGTGAGTGAGAGAGAGAGACTTGAGATAGGGAGAGTGGGTAGGAGGGAGACGTGAGATAGAGAGAGAGAAAGAGAAAGATGGAGTGGGAGAGAGATAGAGGGTAGAGGGTTTAATGGTTTAGGGTAGAGGGGAGAGAGATAGAGGGAGTTAGTGAGTGTGTGAGAAAGTGAGGGCTAAGAGAGGGAGAGGGGGTAGAAGGGAGAGTCTTGAGAAAAAGAGAGAGAGGGAGGGAGTGAGAGAGAGATAGAGGGTAGAGGGTTAAGGGTAGATGGTTAAGGGTAGAGGGTAGAGGGTAGAGGTTTTAAGGGTTTAGGGTTTAGGGTAGAGAGGAGAGAGAGAGAGAGAGGGAAAGAAGGTAGAGATATTGAGATAGAGGAGGAAAGGAGGGAGAGAGAAATGGGTATAGAGGGACAAAGAGGTAGAGAGAAGTAGATATGAAAGCAAAGATAGAGGGAGAGGTAGGGATGGAGAGAGAGGTGAGAAAAAAAAAAGATAGGTCTAGGTAGATAGAGGTGGGAGGAGATAAAGAGAAGTAGAGGGTAGAGTTAAGGGTAGAGGGTAGAGTGTTTAAGGGTTTAAGGGTAAAGGAGAGAGATATATATGGAGTTAGTGAGAGAGAGAGAGGGAGGGAGTGGAAAATTGATAGAGGGTAGAGGGTTAAATTTAATGGTAACAGGTAGAGGGTAGAGGGTAGAGGGTAGAGGGTAGATGGGAGAGAGATAGAAGGAGTGAATTATTGAGAGAGAGACCTAAAAGAGGGAGAGGAAGTAGGAGGGAGATAATTGAGAGAGAGAGAGAGGGAGGGAGGGAATTGGAGATAGATAGAGGGTAAAGGGTAGAGGATTTAATGGTTAAGGGTTAAGGATGGAGGGGAGATAGATAGAGAGAGTGAGTGAGAGAGAGAGAATTGAGAGAGGGAGAGGGGGTAGGAGGGAGAGACTTCAGAGAGAGGGGAAGAGAGTTGGAGAGAGATAGAGGGTAGAGTTTTTAAGGGTTTAGGGTTTAAGGGTTAAGGGTTTAGAGTTAAGGGTATAGTGGAGAGAGATAGAGGGAGAGAGAGAGAGGGAGGGAGTGGGAGAGAGATAGAGGGTAGAGGGTTAAGGGTAGAAGGGAGAGAGATAAAAGGAGTGAGTGAGAGAGAGAGAGACCTAGCAGAGGGAGAGGGGGTAGGAGGGAGAGACTTGATAAAGAGAGAGATGGAGAGAGGGAGTGGTAGATAGATAGAGGGTAGAGGGTTAAGGGTATATTATAGAGGTTTTTAGGGTTTCGGGTTTAAGGGATAAGGTTTTAGGGTTTAGGGTTTAGGGTTAAGGGTAGAGGGGAGAGAGATTGAGGGAGTGAGTGAGTGAGTGAGAGACCTAAGATAGAGAGAGTGGGTAGGAGGGAGAGTCTTGAGAGAGAGGGAGGATAAGGGAGAGTCTATAGAGTCTTGAGAGAGAAAGGGGGATAAGGGAGAGTCTATATATCTCCCCTCCCTCTCTCCCTCAAGTCTCTCCCTCCTACCCCCTCTCCCTCTCTCAATTCTCTCTCTCTTAGTAACTCCCTATATCCTATCCCCTCTATCCTTAACCCTAAACCCTTAACCCTTAAACATTGAACCCTCTACCCTCTACCCTCTACCCTTAACCATCCCACCCTCTTTCTTTCTCCCAAGTCTCTCTCTCCTACCGCCTCTCCCTCTCTTAGGTCTCTCTCACTCACTCACTCACTCCCTCTATCTTTCTCCCCTCTACCCTTAACCCTTAATCCTTTATCCTTAACCCTTAAAACTTAAACCATTAAACCATTTGACCCTCTACCCTTAACCCTAAACCCTAAACCCTAAACCCTTAACCCTTAAACCCTAAACCCTCTACCCTATACCCTTAACTCTCCCTCCCT